>JASAND010021763.1:0-17568 GCA_030248195.1 Trissonchulus latispiculum
TATGTGACAGTAATTTTATATAGACGTTGATGATTATGTGTCTCCTTCAACTTAAGGATAAAGCCACAAAAAGCTAAACTGCAAAACTTCACTCCGAAAATTGGCAACTGTAGCAATATTAGTTAGAGAGAGTTCTCCGCTAATTCACTTATTAATTTGTTTCAGTAATGCTTACAGCATAAATACGTAATACATAGGTATTGCTTTTGCACTTCGATACTAAATGCATTATGACTTATGTTAGAAGTATGTTAGAATGTACATCAGAAGTTTACAAGCTTGTGTTAGAAACTAAGAATTATAAAATTGTTGATAAATGCTAAATCTGATAAACACAAAATAGAGCAGTAAGCTTGGCTGATAGAAGGAAAATATTGTGCTACTCGGCTTGCGCAACAAACAGTGGCATCACTGAAGTCATGTTTAGTCAGAAATATGCGTAAGATCGGCATTAATTTATGTGGCGTTTGAAACACCAAGTCGGATCGCCGATCCGACTGAGTCAAGCGATCCGATCCGGACCGATCCAGCAGGACTACCGATCCGATCCGATCCGATCCGACCTCCGGATCGCGGATCGGATCGATTTTGCCGATCCGATCCACATCACTACTTAGTATATTTATTTTTTAGAAGCAACTAAATGTGCTGAAGATAGCTCTTTGGCTTTTAGAAGAATCCAAGCTAAGCATATTGCAGAAGTTTCAATGAGTTTTACTAAATAAATATTTTGAAATTCAAAAATACGTCGCGGCGTTATTTGTTTCTCGAATCCTCCGCAGCAATTATCGATTTGTGACGGTTCACACAAAGAATATACAGTAGTACAGTACGAAATGGAAATTGCACCAAATCAGATTGGGTCTAACAACGGTCGGTTAACGACAAAATCCTCCACAACGTCCAACGCATGAAAATGAAACTGAGTCCAGTCCACCTATTCTTACTGGGCAGTCCTCGAATCGTGATTCAAATGAGATGCATGACACATATAGTTCGGTTAGTGTAGTGGTGAGGATGTGAGATTGTCACCGCAATATCCAGAGATCAATTCACAGTTGAAATTCAGAATTTTACTTTTCTAGTTTTCTAGTTTTCTACTGTTCTAACATTCGCTTTTGCTAAGTAGACTTTCAGGAGACCAATCTGAGAACTTACATTCTAACACATCAAGTTTTAAGTAACTAACTTCTATGGAACGGTTGCTTCTACACTTTGCTTCTCAGATTACAGCGATATAAATAATAATTTTCATATTACTTTTATCTTCAAGTCAAAGTTGCAAACAATATTAAGTAAGTTGAGTAAATCTTTGTAAATTTGAATCTGCAAATTTTTAAACAATGACATCTACAATGGCTCAACGACGGAATATTCCCCTTTTAGGGGTGATCTTGTTTCAACCTTGGCTAGAGCTTGGCTCAGCCATCGTCATTATTCCGTTTGGTTGATCGGAGAAGTTTGTTGGGCGGTGTGTGGGTTGGGATGGTGATCAGCCGGTGGTTTCTAATAGCTCCTCGTGGCCTGCTCGAAATCACGATTATCAAACGAAATCAATCGAAATCACCGGTATCTATTCTGTACCGTGTAAATAACTATTTTCTATATATATGTTTCGGGCGGATGAGTAAATTGGACACTTCTGAAAGTTTCCAGACAGATAGATAAATTATGCATATGCGCAGACAGATAGATAAATTCTTTCTATTATCGCATTCTGTCCTGACAGATGAGTAAATTATCTATGTGCCCAGAGCAAGGTTGGACACACGCGTAACTACGAACTAATGATGCAAAATGTTTTAGTTTTTCTGTATTATTAATATAGTTTAAGCATTGCATAGTTATTCAGCTTGTTGTTATATTTTACCATGTTGTTTTAATATCTTTTTTAAATTGATTATTTGTTCATGTTAATTTTATATAACATATACTTTAATTACTGGAATTGTTCCGACTTTATAGTGCTATTGGCAATTCTTTTTTTAATAATTAACTGATTCTAATCAATGTATGTACTTATTTTTGAACTATGTTTTGATACCGTTATCTTAACCTAATTTAAAATGGAAGCCAACGGTGAAATGTTAGCAGTAATCAAGTTTACGTATATAATTACAATTAATAAGAAATTAGGTAATAAGTTAAGCAAGCAATTATGCGTTAGCTTAAAAACTACTGAAGCTAAATAACGCTAACAAAATTTTGTAAAACCAAAACTTTTTGAACATCGATTTCTTCAAACTGTAGAATCGGCCAAAAGTTCTTTTTGTGCCATGATATGAAGGACATATGGGACGAGTGACATTTTTTGATTTGGCTCAGCAGGCCTTAACGGTCGAGAAAAGCTGCCAAACGCACGGTAACACGAAATTTCGCAATTTCTTGCTACTCGCAACGGTTTTGCCCAAACCAAGAAAATCGACCCTCCGCAGAAGTGCGAATTTCGATTCTGCAAAAAAATCTGTGGAATTCGTCAAGTACTTTTTAAGGAATCGATGTTCAAAACAAAATAATCGCAGTTTTGCCAAAATTTTTTCGGCCAAATTTCTAATTTAAAGCACTAAAGTCCGGCTAATAGGCATTCATAAAGTGTACATTTGGACGCTGTATCGATTGAGAATAAATAAGCCAATATTAGTTATTATAGGCTGGGACATCATCTGCACGATAACGGCTGTCCCCCTACACAAATTAGACCCCAGTGACCCCTCCCACAAATGAGTACCTAGTACACATTTGCGTATGCTCACTCGCTTGTATGTTTATGTGTTGAAGCTCGAAAGTGGCCAGCTGCTGATAGAATGTTTTTGGCTTCAACACATATATAAACATACAAGCGAGTGAGCATACACAAATGTGTACTAGGTACTCATTTGTGGGAGGGGTCACTGGGGTCTAATTTGTGTAGGGGGTCAGCCGTTATCGTGCAGATGATGTCCTCGGCCTTAATAACTAAGAGTGTGACGCTTGTCACACTCTTAGCTATTATGTACTCTTGCTTATACTGACTTAAGGTGCTGGTATCGCTTTGTGTAAATTCGACCCTACAAGCTTCAATTCTTCATGAAAGTGGATGAAACTTTCTAAATACATTATTTTCGTGCTGTTTAACATTCTGGGACCAGTCCCGGATTTTTAGGTGTAAAGATAAGAAAGTTTTGGTTTTTGCCCTTATTCTCTCAGTACATAGTCGCTACACCGGATTGGTTGTCATGGCTGGAAAGAGGGCTCCAAAATAAACATTTTTGCTTTTACTACTTTTGAGCTACCTCTAGTGGTTAAGGCAGTATAAGCCAAAAACGATTTTTGGGGTCAAAAAATGGCCATTTTTGAAGAAATCAGTTTTTTAAAATTACTGCCAAATCTTACAGACAATTTCGGCTTATTTATACTCAATCGATACACCGTTCAGTTGCGCATTATCAATACCTATTCGCTAGTATTCGTTGCCTTAAGCTAGGGAATTCGCCGAAAAATCATTTTGGCAAAATTCGATTATTTTGTTTTGAACATAGATTTCTCAAAAACTGCCCAATGGATTCGCTTAATTTTTGGCGGAATAAAAATTCGCCCTATTACGGAGGAACATTTTTCTTGGTTTGAGCTAAAACATCTCCAATTGTGAGAAAACTGAATAGAAAGTTGCGAAATTTCGTGTCATCGCGCATTTGCCGGATTTTCTAGAGTACTGAGACTTGTTGAGCCAAATCCAGAAAAATGTCCCTCGGCCCACATGTCCTTCATATCATGGCACAAGAAGAAATTTTGGGCGATTCTTCAGTTTTGAGAAATCGATGTTCAAAAATTTTTGGTCTATATTCAGTCTGTCAGATGTCAGTATGTCGGAAATTTTTTGCTATTTTTCGCCAATTTTGCTAGTTTCGTAAGTTCATGTTAATGTACAGGTTATAAGCTTTAAAACGAAGCATAAAGCTCTTTCCAACTCCCAAAATTGCGAAAGTTATAGCGTTTCGAAAAATCACCACAAAAGCACTGCACAAAAGGATACCAGCACCTTAAGGGGGGGCCCCATTTTTGGTCAATTTTTCGACCATCTCCGATTTCGCTCATTTTCACATATAATGATCTTTGAGTGGGATATTTTAACGAGTTTTAAAATTAAACTCGTATCTCTTACCGTTGTTGAGTAATTTCACCTCAAAGTTGAGGTCCGCATAGGAAACAGAAAAAGTGGTGATTTTATTCTTGCGCCAAAGAAATCTTTCGACGAACAGTTGTAATCCTGCATAATTTTGTATTTATAATGTAGCTATAATCATAAACTGCGGTACGCTGGAAGTAGAATTTTGATTTAGGGCCCTAAAATTTTAAAAAAATTTTTATTTATCGAAAACAGTGGAAAATCGTCAAAATGCAACCTTTTCTTGCAGCTGAAAAGTGGGGTCTTCGGAAAGAATTGCAAATTGCTCTAATTCAGAGGCCTAAATAAGAATTCTAACTCAAAAGTTCCGTAGTACTTGAATTGGCGGTTCCATTGATACCAATGGTTCCATTTGTATGTTTTTCCAGTTTCGAGATCTTTTTGGCGCAAACATGGGCGTTTTTAGCAGTTTTGAAAATTTCGGTTTTTTTCGAAAATTTGGCTAAATTCCGACAACAGTAAGGTCCAAATCTGGCTATTTTGTATTCCAACTTGTGTATTCATGTCTCTGGATCTATTTGCCGCATGAATTATGCTGATTGCTATGTCTAGTACTTCTCAGCGTGCCAAACGGGACCCTCGAACCCGAATTTCTCAAAACAGCGATTTTTAAAATTTTTCAAAATATGGCATATTATACATCAATCGAAAGCTCTCATTGCAGGGATGAATTTTTCTCATAGAACTATGGGTCGGAATTGCTTCTAGTTTAAGTTAACCGCTGTTAAATGTTTCATCACATAGGAAGGAGCAAGGGCCTTGTTTCTCCGAAAAATTTATTAGAGAAGCTTCTGATCAAGCCCATTCGGCTGGAAACTGTACGAAAATGTTTTTCTTAATAGTTTTTAAAGGTGTGTAAGAAAATAAGCTAAAAACGTAGAGTTGATCTGCGAAAATTTGCCTCAGTTGGCTGCAACACCCTTGTGCTCGCTCATATTCAAATTGCACACAGTTGATGGCTCGTAACTTACGGAGAACTGAACGAAACAACTCAAAATTTAAACTTGATATGCACGACATATTTGGCTAACTTATGTGTGAAAATGAGCGAAATCCGTCACCTAAAAGTTTTTCATGATGGACCCCCCTTAACCACTGAAGATAGCTCAAAGGTTGTAAAAGCAAAAATGTTCATTTCTGTACCCTCTTTCCAGCCATCACAACCAATCTGGGGCCGGGCCATAACTCTCTAAAACCTGGCCGGGCCGGATTTTCACTAAAATCCGGCTCGAATTAATAATTTTATCTGCTGGGCCGGATTTTCACTAAAATCCGGCTCGAATTAATAATTTTATCTGCTGGGCCGGATTTTCACTAAAATCCGGCTCGAAGTAATAATTTTATCTTCTGGGTCGGATTTTCACTAAAGCCCGGCCCAAATTTATAATTTTATCTTTCGGGCACGATTTTCACTAAAACCCGGCCCAAATTAATAATTTTATCTTCTTGGCCGGATTTTACTAAAACCCGGCCCGAATCAATAATTTCATCTTTTGGGCCGGATCTTCACTAAAGCCCGGCCCAAATTTATAATTTTATCTTTCGGGCCGGATTTTCATTAAAACCCGGCCCAAATTCATAATTTTATCTTCTGGGCCGGATTTTCACTAAAGCCCGGCCCAAATTTATAATTTCAAATTAAAGCATGAAACACAATTTGAAACAGCATTTGAAATCAGCACCCCCGAATTATCGTATGAGTGACTTTTTCGAAAGTCGCTGACTAAAATTTTTTTGATCAATGTTCACCGGAGGATTCTGTAAATTGATCGGATAAATTGGTATTAGGAGGGGGAAAAACCGCCATCAAAACGAAAAATTTCTGCAACCCCCAGACTTCCAAATTTTGGTCTTGCTATATACCTCCCTCTCAGAATTTTGGAAAAAGGTATTTACGGAATATCGAAAATTAAGGGGGTCCTTGGCAATGCTTGGTGATGCCCCCTCCCTCAGAGCTGACTCCGAGCTGATATATAGTTATTTTTAACGATTTTCAGCAGTTTTACACAAGTATATATATAGCCCACAAATTCGCCAAAAAAATTCAAAAATATGCAACCTAATTTCCGGTGAGCCATGAGCCCCAAGCCTAAATTTTCGTCTAGAAGTAAGGGGGGCCCATGGTTTTTTCTGCAACAGGGGTGCTGTGGGCATCGCCTTCAGTATATATTCGGAGCATAGGTGTGGCTGGGCAAAAAATCTGAGGGGGGTTTCCAAAATCACCCAAAATGTGGGGGTGTCGGCAGGGGTTCATGTGGGGGTGTCGGCCGAAATCGCCCAAAAGCCCCTAAATTTTCGTTGTTTTTGTCATTTTTGGCGATATTTTTTGGCCAAAAACAGGGGTGCTGTAGTAAAATCTAAAAATCTTGGGGGGTCGCCCACCCATCCCCCCATAGTTTCACCGGAAATTTTGGTTGGGGGAGGGGTAACCATTGGAAATTTGGTGGTCGACCACCGAAATGTGATGGGGGCACCCTCTCCCGAACCCCCCCCCCCCAAATTAGAAAAATTTGTCTCAAATGTTAATATTTATTAATTAATTATTAACAATTAATATTTATTTGTTAAATCTTAAAATCGCTTTACAACCGTGTAAAAACGCCTAAAACTATCAAAACAAGCCTTGTGTAGTTCGAGGGGGGTACCCCCATGACATTTCTGTGGTAGACCACCAAATTTCCAAAGCCCCTCCCTCAACCAAAATTTCCGGTGAAACTATGGGGGGGTTGGGTGGGGGTAGCCAAAAGTTGGAGGAGGGTAAACTCAAACAAGCAGGCCCCTCAAAGGCATTATTCCGCATTTGAGCCTCAGTCATTCAAGCGAACGGCATTGCATGCGATGAAAGGTCCCTCTCTGGTTGTGTTGCCGGATCAAAACCATTAGACTTGGGGATTCGGGTTATGCGGTTTGGAGCATAAAATCCCAGTGCCAATGAAGTTTGATTCTATTTAAGAAATGCTGACTACTGACCTTTTCGGAAATATGTAGGCTCCTAGCAAGTGAAGCAGTATGAGTGTTAAATTTCTTAGCATATAGGCTACTAGCGCTCGGTATTAGCTTTGAGCTTTGTTCTAAGATCATAAGTACAAATCCACGAGTACAGTACGAAAATCTAGCAAAACGGGAATACTTGTTCCGAGACTAAAGTTACATACGGTTATTGGCAGAAAGCCATCAATGTCAGTAAGCGACTGCCAAGTAACAACGGTTGTGCCGAACACAAACTTATCTTCAAATGATTTCATGTTCAACTGTGTAATTTGCATATTCTCCGATCATTCTGTCAGTTTGACTTTTCGATTTCAACAAGGGGGTGGGGCAATGATAAACCAAGTAAAATTAGTAATTCTGTTTCCCTCCTGTTTTTCAAATATAGCACAGTTTAAAATTTGATACTGATCTCCTCTAATCACATCTCGAAACCGGAATCGATAATTCCTTGACTGAAGACCTTTTAGGCCCCCCTCAGCTAAAAAAGATACTGACAACCAGTGATAAACATACACACACAGTTGTTTTAGAGATGGGAGCTATGTGCACAACATCTATTTTCCAAAGCAATAATTCCGCCTCCTGGCGGAATAAAAGTTTGGGTGGAAAGGGGGTCGAAAATTTTGGGGGAGAGTGCCCCAACCCACTCCCCGGGTGAAACTCACCCCGATATACACTGCATTGATTTGTCCTCTCGTTCGCAGCAAAATGCGCATGCGCATATACGTTTCTTCTGCCACACAAAGCCAAAAGTTAGCACTATTGAAAGAAACGAGATAATCGAAGCTGGTAAAACTAAAAGTGAAAATGTCTGTGTATATTACCAAATCGCTTCAGGCCTAAAATAAAGCCGGCGTGATAGTAGTTTTTGAAAAATTATTAATTTGGGCCGGGTTTTAGCGAAAATCTGACCCAACCGTTGAAATTGTTAGTTGGAACTTGAACCGGGTTTTTAGTGAAAATCCGGGCCAGAAATTAAAATTGTTAATCGGGCCGGGTTTTAGTGATAATCCGGCCCAGAAGATAAAATTATTAATTCGGGCCGGGTCTTAGTGAAAATCCTGTCCAGAAGATAAAATTATGAATTTGGACGGGCTTTAGTGGATTTCTGGTGGATTGTTCAAAATTTACTGCAACATGTGTAATGAAGTGAGCAAGATACAAGACACGATCTGCTCTAAGTTCTAATCTCTCCGTTACATGGAAGGTCAGCACGTCTGATCGCAATGAAACAGACTTAAGCACCAGATCTCTGAAAGGTGGTGTTCCAGAATCAGAGATTCTCTGCAGCCAACCTTGGTAGGGGTCCTTGTCGGTGAGTTCGTTTGAGGCTCCTGATTTCCAATTAGGCAGCAAGCGGGGTCAGCACTAGCTTCTCGTAGACACCACTGGATTTGGATGAGTTCCTCACTGGATCTTCGGGCTAAACTTACTTGTGATGAGTTTGTCCTGGATTCCTGTGATTAGAGGCTGGACGGTAAACGCACCGTATTTGCAGGCAAACGCGCCTTTATCGCTTGTAATAAGACTCGGTAACTAACACACAGATGATTTAATGAAGACAATACAATTATGATTAGTACAATTTACGCGTTCAAAGTGATAGCTACTACAATACCAACGGTTCAGATATAATAGACTACGGTACAGTACAAATCTACCGTACAAGAGTTGCCAGATATTTACCCTTTTTAGGTTATTATTAATATTATTCCGATCTGGAATAATATTACAAACTTTGACTAAATTGTTGGGACAAGGTCGATACTCTTAACGCCTTTTACACCCTTCTAATCTACCGACTCTTTCTAACTCAAGTTCCCTATATGCTAAGTTCCCTATATGCTGTGTGTTACCCTATATGCTTGTGCTTCGTTACTCTTTATACGTCCTCTTACAATAGGACTGTCAAACTAGTATCACAATAAGCTAAATTACTAACTGTTAACCTTGGGTCGGTCTGTGGGTGAGCCCCTGAAAGTCGGTCACCGCTTTCGCTCCGACACTTACCTATTCCTAATTTGATCTAAGTTAATACAGTTACACAACAACAGGTCTTCGGGTCTTCTGGAAGGGACTCAAAACAGAGATGCCGGGGCGACAGTTTTGGACTTTAGAATGCAGGAAGTTGACATTTAAGATCGAAAATGGGTTAGGACGGTTTTTGGCTTGGAAGATAATGAGAGTTCGCTCTATATTGGTTGATCGGATTCCCCAAATTGATCAGGTTTGGTCCGGTGCTGCCTCTGCCGTGGTCTACTCTACAAGATCATTCAGCTTCCAATGTACCTTCACTAGACTGACTCGGACTGATACAATTCAATGATAATCGCTTTCCAACTGACTAGGTCCTTCTCCGGACGATACTGATACCAATAATCTGACTGAATCAAGATACTGAACTGGGTCCACTGTACTGGAATCTCGGATGCAAATTTAGGCAGGACAGGGCTTCTTTCCGCACCTGAATCAAATGGGTTAAAACCCATTAGTACAAGATTGCGGTGCGGGATTCGAACCCAGCAACCATTACTCGCTCGTTTGCTTTCCTGGCCCAAAATGTGCATTTTGGGCCCCATTTGAACTTATGAATTGAAGAATTGACTGAAAATGGTTGGATATTGCGTCTTTGACAACATTAACCGTTTCTGATAACTTCTTGCCACCAAATAGGCCTTTTTGGCCGTTTTAGATTACAACTTGTTAAATTTGGTTAAACTTGATGTAATTCTTTGCGTGGACAAAATGATTCGTGATGCTTTCATTTTGGGATCAACCTTAGGTCTTAACGAGCTTACAATTGGGCGAAACAATCCCAAAACCGTGTGAAAATTCGCTATTCGCACCCTATTTGAGAATCTCCCTTGTTTTCTTTCCTTTCCTTGCACAAACCGGGCCGTCTGGTCCGTTTTAGATTAATACAAAGAGATTTCTGACAGAAGTTCGCAGGTTCTCTTGAAAAGACAAAATGACGGGACAAAACCTGTATTTCTGGCCTGATTCGGGCCCAATTTCGCTGATTTGTCATGGGAAACAGGCTTGTTCCCGTGGCCCGCTGCTAATCTCAAACATGAACGAAACTTGGCGTTTTTAGATGAATTTCTAATGTTGGAAGATGGTCAAATACTTGCTATTTATTACAGTTAACCTAACTACTACCTATCTACGTACCTACATTAAATTACTGAAACCTACGTAACGTTAAGTAAGAATTAATACTGCTGGTTGTTTGACTTAGAATTCTACGATTAAACAGTTTTCCTACTTACATTAGTTACCTGATCACAAGATAAAACTAATATGCTGCTTTGTGGGTGAGTTTTTGCTTATAATTAATTTTAACTAGTTTCTGCTAAAATGCAAAAACTCACTCACTCACTGTCTCAGCGGCCATTCTACGCAGTCCCTACTTACCGACCTACCGACTTACCGAACTACTTCTACATCTAAATTCCTACCTATCTAAAGCCCATAGGGGACGTCCCGAACCGCTATTCAATCCGGTCCTGGCAACCCCGGCAGCCAGGAGAGTGGAAGACGCGCGCACCCTATCACTCGGGCATGTTCTAAATTTGTTCAAAACCAATATATAAATTTGAGGATTTTTTGATGAACGCAAACCCGAGTGAAAGTGGTATCATTTTGTATCATTTTGTGCTTACAGCACCAAACAATATTAAGTAGTTAATGAGAAATTAATAATTAAAGTTTTACTGAACAGTGCGCAATTTGAACAATTGCGCACGCTTAACACTTCCTGTGTTAACATTAATTTGGTGGTGTTAATTAACTAATACTTAATTAGTTGGTACAAAAGTTACCTCATTTTGTAGAGTTTGAAGAGCTGAACATTTTGCTTTTTAAATCAGATTAAACCGTTCAGCTGTTAGTGAGAAAATCATCATGATTAAAGTTTACCTTCACATAATATGCGTAATTTGCACATACAGTGCATTAGCTCAGTTGCACACGTGCTGGGTTGCCAAATTGCTTTCATATATAGGCTGGCTTGAACTCGTTCTAATCATAGCCCGTGTAGCTCACTGGATGAGTACCGGATTCCCAATCCGGAGGTCCTGAGTTCGAATCTCAGCACGGGTCTATTTCTTTTTGCTTAGCCTGGACCATTCTTTTTTGGTGTTTTGAGACTGAACATTAGAACCGACATGATTTAAACAATTAAGGTGACAACCCCAAACTAATAATCATTTTAAACAAAGTAGTTGACACCCTTATTCCTAACTAAAGCTGCACAGAATAACATTTCCTAGCTAACAAGGTAATAACACGACACGATTAAAATTATTTTCCTGAAGTACAACTAAATAACCTGCTAGTCCGCTAATCGGACGTTTAGTATGAGGAGCTTAATTGTGGTGCGTTTCTCATTATTTTATGCATTAGTTGCATTTCTAACTCGGTTTGTTCTGGATTTCGTAAATGCGGCTCATCCGTCCCCTAATCGCAGGGCAACCTACACGGATGACCGGAAATCCAACAGATCTACAGGCCTAATACGGGGTCCCCGTGACCCTAGGCTGCAGAATCTGCCTTAAACCGCCGAATGTAATAATCATCATGTAAAGTTTCTCACCACATTCACTCCAAAACTAGCAATTTCGCGTCAAACATACACCTAGGTTCTAAACAAAATGAGTCCCAAATTATTTACGGTTATGCTACTCAATTTGGCCCAGTTCCTGCCTAATATCTGAATGTTACGCATTCATTCTGGCGTTTCCAAGACCCTTATCAGACAAAGGGAGTTTACATGGTATGCCCTCATTCACACTCACAATCACACAATTTTGATTCAAAATTCATACTCTAGAAATGGGGCTAACCTTGAAACCTCACCATCCCTGAGGGGTTTACCCAAGGAGCCGATTACGTAAATTTGGGAATCACATTCACACAATCACTGTCACAATCACACCAACAATTACACAAACAAATGAATAATACAATAATTCCTAGAAATCTCCTACCTAAATCTACCTATTCTTTGTATGCACCCTTTTGTCATGGTTTGGGATGAACTGACCTTAGTACTACACTTGAAATTTGTAAACTTTCGTAGTTTTGATAAAAATTTGGGAAGTTTGGAACTTTAATAATTGTGGAAAGCGGAACGAGTAATAATTGCTTGGAAATTATTACAACAAGAACACAACAACACACACATTCTCCGCTAAGGACAGCTTTATTACGTTAATGTCGGGGAAGCCGGCCATTCCCCTTGAAACAGCTAATTAATTAGTAGTTAAAACGAATACTGTATTTTTGAACCCTAATAGTTTTAGACCAGCCGACCTACACAAAATTATGCAAGTGGACAATTACAGATTACGCTTCTTTTTTTGTACACAGTAGCGCCTACTTTTAGCAAATATGGCCGGCAATTCCTAATTGCCGGCTGTGGGGAGAAACTGTTCTTAAATTAGCTTAGATCTAGCTTGAGGTCGTAACCAAGGGATCTCCTAACTCAACTCAGGGGTGGGTCCCCACTCAAAGTCCCGTCATTATTAAACCTCAAAAGTATGAAAAAGGAAAAATAACTGGCCACGAGGGCTCGCTGATTAAAAGGTGAAAAGTACTGGCTACGAGGGCTCGCTGGTAAAAAGGTGAAAAATACTGGCCACGAGGGCTCGCTGATAAAAAGGTGAAAAGTACTGGCCACGAGGGCTCGCTGGTTTTCGATCAGGAATTAGCCAAAAGGGCTACGATTTTGACTGAAATTCAAGGCCCGAAGGCCAAAAAGCAAAGGTAAAAATAGGCCGAAAAAAAGGCCTTCTAAAACCTAGAAAAGGTGCGTTCCTTGTGCGATTCGGCCGAGCATAGTACGCTCAAATGGCCCTCAATTGTGCGGTTGTTTGCTTCGTGTAGGCTCAGATCATCTCCTCTGACCTGTGTGGGCTAGAGGAGGTCCTAACTCGTGATCCTAAGGGAGGGAGAAGTGCGTTGGGGTTTCTCCGGCCAAAACGCTGGCACACCAGGAGACGCACTTAAAGAAGGGGGATACACGGCCGCTCTCGGCCGGAGCTGAAGCAAACACTGACTGGAAATTTTGAATTTCCAGTGAGCTGACAGGGGGCTGACAGCTCACTGACCTCACACCTGTTGCCGGCCTCTTTGAAACGAACAGGATTTCCAGACTCTTCTGGAAATCTTCTTTGTAAGTGCAGACCCGACGTGGGCTGTTTGCACGCCTGGCCCACCGGGATGGAGATTTATGGGGGGTCTGGAGTTATGACCCCTTATATGATGGATTTCATAAGCTGAATTTTCCAGAAACTTTCCAGACTTTTTGGTTAACACGTAAAGGTAACCAAAGGGGAAAGTTTCTGATCAAAATATTAATTTCTTCAAAGCAAAAAATGGAATAATACAAAATAATGGCCTCTCGGGGCCCGTTATGGAAAAATAATTATTAATTGCCACTTTTACTATAGTATTTTATAAATTTTGTGTTTAATATTTTTAGGCGCTCCCTTGTTCACAGGCCCCTTTCTCTTCCTTTTGGGTGCGACCTTTCGGCCGAGAACAAGGGAGGCCGCTTTGTTAATCCCAGCGAAAATGCCTCTCCCTCACTAGAGCTGGAAGTCCCTACCTGAAGAAACAGGAGGGCAATTGTTACGTAAAACTTGTGCATACAAAGAGTTACAAAATTTTCTAGCTAGTTACAACTAAATATTAATAATCTACGTACAAAACTACCTAAGATTACTTAGCTTCCTTTTATTTTATTAATTTGGGAGAGGGTTATGCCCCCTCCGAGCCTATTTTCACACGTAGGGTGTGTACTAAGTCTACTTCTGCAAGGCAAGTCTTTGCTGGGTGGAATGGAATGGGTGGAAAGCCCAAGAATGATTAGGAAAATGAATGAACGCAACATCACGTGATTGTTACGTTCTGTGACAAAGTTTACGTAAGGTCACTATTAGGTAATTAAAATGTAATCTCCCAAAACCTTTTTAGCTTGTATCTTTCGCGTTATTGGGAGTTCAAAGACCGGGTGGGTTTGGCTTTTTAGAATCAGGAAAAAATTGCCTTTCAGATAAGCCTAAGTTATATTTTCACTAAAAATCTTCAAAATTCGTTAATTATTACCTAATCACTGCTAATTAGACCTAGCTAACACCTATTAAGGTCCCTTAACATCCTTTCATGCACCTAGCTATGGAATAATTACATTTTAGTGACCCATCTTCCAACATAACTGTATAACACGTCTTTTAACCGCATTTTCCTTGACAATTTGCTACTTTTTAGGCGACACGTTTATTAAACTTTTCTGTTCATTAATTTTAGTTTACTTTAAATGAAATTTCGGAACGTTTTCGAACAACAGGAGGCCTTGCAAGGCCTAGCAAGAGCAACGACTCCTCCGTTATTTAATCAGTAGCCATGATTAGGGCCTATTAATGACCCTGGAGGAGTAACGACCCCTCCGTTATTAGTTAATACTCTGAGCGATCCTTATTAACCCAAGTTCCACTGAGTTCCTATCCTATTCTTGCGCTATTTATTCGGTTTATACCGCTATTTCTAACCTTATTCCCTAACCACGCCGGACCCTATGTCCCTATTAGTGAATTTTCGGGCAATTTGAACCGGCTGGCAACGCTGGTACTCACATGATCAATAATAATTATAACAATCGCTTGGACGTTCACATACTGCATTCTAGGTTCTGAGCAATCGATTTCAAAGAGCAATGACAACAACAATTCCCTTTTAGATCACGATTCGTAGTTTTAGGAGTTTTCTTGACTTTTTGCGTTTTAATTCATCCGTAACATTACAAATATGTGTATCAATTTGTAATGTTGTTCTTTCAGTATTAGTAGCACTCCTGGCCCTATAATGTGCATTTATCTAATCTCCCCCTTTGTTTCACGAGGAATTAATTATATTTTAGAGATTGGAAACCCTGTTCTTAATTACATATAATCACAAATACAATTTGGACGTTCGCTCGTACAAAACACAATCATAAAATTTTTTACTTGGGCCATTTTCTGAGATCTTCTTTAACATTTCCGGATGACAATTGATCAAACCCTTCTTTTTGGATTAATTCTTCAAAGTTCGGCTTTTCGTTTAATTAATTCCATTACACAACTTAAGGAACTTTGCTAAAGCTACACTTGGTTTGAAATACTGTTTTTCTCTTGCGTCAGCGAGAAATAGCATTGTATATGGTGCTGTGCATGAAACAGAACCTACGTGCAAACTAGTGCTTTTTCTTTGACTGTAAAAATATGATTTTATTTGTATCACTGTGAAAAGTGTTACCTTTCCAGTCTGCTTCTTATTTTGCACTTCTCAGATATCAGAACATTAGCATAAAGGTTAAGCCGAAGATTATAAGTACAATTAGGTTTAACTGCACCATTTCTGTGCTTTCTATTAGGTTTAACTGCACCATTTCTGTGCTTTCTATTAGGTTTAACTGCACCATTTCTGTGCTGTCTAAAGTGCATGTGGTTGGATATTTGTAGAATCAGAAAATTACGGTTTGCGCTCCACTGATTAGTTATTGATGTTTGGGTCGTTACTGGCGTTTTGGGTTGAAAAAAGGAAATAAATTCTGTAAACTGCCTGATCTAAAATTTACAGTAACAGTGAAGGTCTTACATTTGGAGTTTATATAGTAGTACTGTGTACTATTTATGAGACTATACGATTAGGGTTATAGATGTGTATCCTTTTCGATTCTACCAATTTCCTATTCAAACTATAGAAAGATGGATTATATGTAGCTGGCTGTTGAGCAAATTTTCTAAGGAAAAAATTTAAGTTTGTAGCTTAGTCCAAATATCTTTACGTTGTTGTTTTAAAATTTTTGTTTATGTAGCAAACCTATAAGGATGTCTACTGACGGTGAATTCCTCTTTTAATTTACCTCATGCTTCTTGTTTTCTATCAAGAAACCCTACCCGACCAACAACTCACCACATGTGTACTTGTACTTTAGTCTTCTTTTATTAACCACTGACTTTAAACAAGAATATCCAGCTAGTCTAGCTTTGTACTTTTCAAAATGCAATAATTCCTATTTCAAAATGCATGAATATTTTTTGTTCACACTAACGACAGAGAGAACAGTTGATTTAAAAAACATTTTAAATTGGCTATCATATCTGTTAGCTAATGCAATGCAAAAGAAGCTTTGTGAAGAATAGGGTATATTGCTAACAATCCATTTCTCTATAAACAAATACTGATAAAATAAATAGTGTCAGCTTTGATGCAAGCTGAAAATACTGAACAAATTAGCTGTTTAAATCCAACAGCTTAGCACATAAAGCTTTCTTAAAGTGCTAGTATCGTTTTGTGCAGTGCTTTTGTGGTGATTATTTGAAACGCTATAATTTTCGCAATTTAAAATTCCTTAAAATGAATTTAACAATTTACAAAATCGCATTTTGCTGCAAAAAGGCTGCAGAAAGCCTCTACACAGGATCTGACAGACTGAAAATGGCGGTTTCGGCAATTTTTGAAGACTAAAGTTGACAAAAATTTTTCACGCGGCAGAATTTCTTGCCATTTGGCACAAATGTGTACTCCTATAGGGCCTCCTTTTATGCCAAATTACAGCCTTATAGCTCGCACCAGTAATAAAATTTTCCTTTCGTTAGCAAAAACTTTTTAAATTTTTGCCGAAACTTCAACTTTGAAGAGTAATTCCCTTAGATGCAGATAAGATGCAGACATCTAGTACTTTTCTGCAGGTAGGGGCGTATGTGCCAAATCACATTGGCGAATGAAAGCTTTGAAGCTTGGGCCTAGCAGTCAGTAGAAATTTTTAATTAATTATGTTGGTAGTTGCGAAAAAGGGGGGGTCGGGCACATAAACGCCACGGCTGCACATGGCTGGAAGGCAACTAAGATCTCAGTACCCGATATTGCTTTGACCATACCCATGCTCTATATCCTCGCCAAAAAGAAGGCCAATCGGACAAAGTGGGGGCTAGTCGATTTTAGTAGCCCTCCCTTAAGCGAGAGCTGAAAAGTGTCTCAGTCTCATACAAAGGGGAAGCCGGAAGTTTGTATATCAACTTAAGGGGGGGGGGTCGCCGGGTACCAAATTTTAAAGTCACCGATTTCGCTCATTTTTGGATGTAATACACCCCCATATGTGTCCAAAAACAAGACACATTTTTAGAGTCAAGGGTCAATCCAGTTAAGAGATATTGCAGTTCAAATCACTACAATTTAGTATTCACGCCACTATGCCTCACTGAGGGCTTCGAAGACGAGTACACGCAGGATGACAAAAGGCTACAGTATGGTCAATACATCAAATTGAAGCCTCTATTTTGGGCTATTTATTGCTGTGCAAATGGCAATGATGCGCTAAGCAACGAGCGAGAAACGGCGTTTGAACTATTTGATCAAGCTCCCTT
>JASAND010021765.1:0-20741 GCA_030248195.1 Trissonchulus latispiculum
TGTACTTCGTTCAGTTACGTATTGCCTTGGAGCAAGGTTAGGACCGTTTTCATCGGGTAATGGATAATCTTGTATACCTAGACCCGCGTCGGCAATGTGAGGCGGTATCTGACTCCGGGCAAGCTTTCTTGAATTCCAGATAGATCCATCTTCTCCTTCACTCATCGTAATAATTAATCAAGCATAACAGCTTAAATTTCGAAATCGGTATGTTCAAGTTAATGTTGATATTGTTTAGCTAGTTCTGGCTACCCACTTGGCTTATGTTTCCATAATCATAAAGCTGGCAAGTCACATAAGTTCTTTGCTGATAATGACTTTTATTACCGTATAGAGTGGGTGGAAGCTTCGTCTCTGAAGGCGTGGGTGCCTCACAGAGTTTTGTAGTTTACTTGTGACAGTATATTTTTCACAACGAGATAGCATGTTTGGTCTATCCTAATAATCCTGTCAATCTCTGAATAAAATCAGCAAAAATTTCTGTGGTAGCTAACGTTATCTGTATTGTATCAGATTAGCTTAGTGTAGTGCTGTGTCTACTCTTTGAATTTTATTTATCTTTGTCTTCGTCACCACATTTCTTTCCTCCATTGAGAAAAGGCTAATCGAAGATATGCTCTGCGAACATAGCTACTGGTGGCTGGATCATAGCGAAGTGGAAGTCGCCGGTTTCTTTGAATTCTCACAGGAGGATGCTCGTTTTCCCAGCGGGAGGATCCATTTGTAAGGGTATGTCCTGTATGGGAGCAAGATTAGGACCGTTTTCATCGGGTAATGGATAATCTTGTATACCTAGACCCGCGTCGGCAATGTGAGGCGGTATCTGACTCCGGGCAAGCTTTCTTGAATTCCAGATAGATCCATCTTCTAGTTGAACTGTTTATTTTCCTTTCAATATAATGACCTGCTTTGGCTCGCTGAACTGGGCGCTTCCCTTTGGGCTAAAGGGCTTTCGGGTACGGACGAAGTCGTCAAAGTTAATGACGTTCTCGCTTGGCTAGGTGTGTGACTTCCACTTAGCATCACGCTTAGCTTGGTACGACCAACAAACCAGAACACCAGGTCTGACGGCGATGAACCAGTTGCTCGGGATATATTTGTTCTCATGGATACGACAGCTGTGAGGACCGATTTATTCCAATCCTGTCCTTCAAGCATGTTCGTCTGGATTGTTTCTTTCAGCATACAGTTGGCTCTTTCAACCGGACCATTGGATTCTGGGTAATAGACAGCGGTTCGTTTGTGTCCAATACCACACCGGGCTATGTAATTCGCAAATTTTTGACTTGTTAATTGAGGGCCGTTGTCAGTCACTAGTTCATCCGGTAGTCCTAATCTGGCGAATATAGAATCCAGACATCTTCTTACTGAAGTGGTTGTAATGTTGGAGGTCGTAGCCACTTCTATCCACCTGGTATGATGATCAACTAACACAATTAGGTAATTAGATTGTTTTTGGTGCCGTTTGGTATGGTCCTTTTATGTCGATTCCGAGTCATTGCCATGGCTTTATTGTCTTCAGAAATGTTTGGACTGACGAAGGTAGGGACTTGACTGTCTTGTCTGACGTCTGGTTCTGGTTCTCTGACGTTATTTACTGTAAGCTCTACTTCGTCGTTATTTCTGGTCATCAGTATCTGGTTCGCAGTAATTGCTTCATTTTAGTTGAACCAAGATGGTTGCTATGGCCTAGGCTGAGTATTCTGTGCCGAAGATTCGTCGGTACTATAACGACGTTTCCTGATCTCAGCATGTCTTTGCAGACACACAGCTCATGTCGTATTTGGTAGTATGGCATAACATGTGATTCGATCTGTCTTTTTACCAGGCCAAGTTGTGGTGACGTATTCAATTATTTTCTGAATTACATCGTCGCGTTGAGTCTCCTGCTTAATATCTTTGGAGGTTATTACAGCATGGTTGTCAATCATGGCAATCATCCAGGTTTCAGAATCGTCCCTTGAACTCGGTTCATTATGAGGTAGTGGTAATCTTGACAGAACATCCGCTATAGTGTTATCAGCACCAGGTCTGTACTTTATGATATAGTTGTATCGAAGAAGCCGGGCGTGCCATCCTGCAATTCGGAACGGTTTGTGTCCTTTTGAGGTTTCATCAAGCACGACTGTCAATGCCTTGTGATCGGTATACAGTGTGAAATGATGCCCCCAGAGGAAAACGTGCAAGTTCTCAATAGCCCAAACGCAAGCAAGGATTTCACGACGCTCTCCTGTTGAATATATTCTTTCCGCTTCGGTTAGGGTTCTGGATGCAAAGGCTATGGTTTTGGTAACACTATTTTGAACTTGTGATACGTCTCCTCCAATACCGTAAGACGACTTCATCCACGGATACAAATGTCGGACACCCTGGAATAAAGTATCTCAAAGTGGGTGAGCTGAGAATTTCGGTCTTAATCTTTTCAAAGGATGTTTGCTGATCTGTTCCCTAGGTAAACTGATGATCTTGTAATGTAAGCTTTCTAAGAGATTCAACGATCGTTGCATAGTCTCTTACGAAGCGAATGTAGTATGATCACATTCCCAAGAATGTTCGCAGGATCGCTAAATCATGAGGCGCTGCTGCTTTTGATATCGCTTCAAGATTCTTTGGATTGGGTCGAACTCCATCTGCTGTAATGAGGTGTCCTATGAATTCGGTCTTATACTTAGATAGAACCACTTTGCTGATTTTGATTCTCATGTTGTAGTCCTGGAGGCGCTGCAGTACTTCGTGAATCCTTTTGTCGTGTCTTCTTGATTTGCCCCGGTAATGAGAATATCGCCTTGATAGACAAGAACTCCTGAGATTCCTGCCAATTCTGGAAGGCTGAAGCTGAGGATTTCAACCCCATGGGTAAGCGCTTGTACTGGTATAGGCCATCTCCTGTGATAAATGCCGTTAATGGCCTGCTTTCTGGGTGGAGCTGCATCTGAAAATACTCTTTGCTGAGGTCCAGCTTGGAAAAACCTTTCCTCCTTCCAGAATTGTCAGCAATTCAGTGATGCTCGGGAGAGGAAAGAGAGGAAATCTATCTGCTGTAACTGCTTCGCTTAGTGATCTGAGATCACCGCAAACTCGGATCTTCCCATTTGGTTTCACCACGGATACTAAATGTACCCAGTCGATGCTTCTATCTTTTCTATTACTCCATCTTCCTCTAGCTTTCGCAACTCTTTGGTGACCTTTTCCTTTAGGCTTATCGGGACTCTTAGCAGTTTATGGCATGCGGGTAAAGCAATGTCTTTAAGTTGTATTCTGTGAGTGAACCCCTTTATTTCACCAATGAGTCAGAACACAGTTTGGGATATTGGCTTTGAAGTTTGTCTGGGGTAATGGAATTCACAGTTAGCGAGGCTCCGATTATGGTAAGTGATAGGGCCTTGATCAGATCGGTGCCGATCAGGGTATGGTTTCCGTCGACAACAGTGAATCTAGCTGATTATCTTGGTGTGCAACGTTTATGTTGAAGGCTCCGTAGACTTTCAGAGGTTTGCCGGTATAGGCAGACAGTATCATTGACGAAAGTTCCAGTGGTTGACTTAAAAAGTCGGTTCAATATTCTGATAATGGCATTAATGATACTGGTGCTCCTGTATCTATCTGATAGCGTCTTCGTAGAATACCTTTGTGTAAATGGAATGCCAAATCACAAAGTATGGTTGAAGATTGTGGTTTGTGAATATTCAGGATTTGAACGTTATCATCAGAACTGGATATGTTCTGTGGCGGTGTAGAGGCTTCTTGGTTGTCGACTAAATGGATATGGCTTGGGCGTCCAGATGATTTGGCTTTGAATACTTTTTCTTAGTGGCCAATCTTTGAACAGTATCGGCACTTCGCGGTTTTAGCAGGATAGATTTGAGGTGTGTTTCGATGGTCTTTGCCACACCGAAGGCAGACAGTTGTGCTTGGGGAGTACTAGGGAGCTGATGTTCGCTGAAAACGGTTGTTCTGCTGGTTTTGGGGATTTTGGACATGTCCCTGAGAAACTTAATTCACAGATGAGGATACGGGAGTGGTCATTCGCTTAACGTCGCTTGAGGCTCTTTCGAACTGACGGATGAGTTGTAGTGTTCTTTCCAATGTCAGGTTTTGCTCCATCAACTATCTTTCACGGGTCCTGTTGGTGGTACCTTCCAACAGCTGATCGCTGATCATGTCGTTTTGTAGGCAACCGAAAACGCAGTGTTTTACTAGGGCGTACAAAGTTCGTTGAAATAGGTGGCAATAGATTCCGAAGGTCCTTGCTTTCGCATTCGGAACGAATGTCGTGCAGAAACAACATTGACTAGGGGAAAGTGATCTTCCCAGACTTGGAGAACTTCTGGGTAGGTGCGATCGCGGGGGTTATTTTGTTCGTGCGATTCTGGGTGGGGGCAATGCAAGGTAAATGCGGGGACCTTCTTCTTTTACTAAAGCCTTTGTATTCATCATCTACAAAAGTGATTCAGTTTCTACTGGCACATTTCTAAGAGTGAATTTTTACCAATTATTCATGCGAAACCAAAGTATTAATGCCCGTTTTTGCTGGGCCAAAACGTCGATTTTAATTATTTCAGTTTGAAAGAGTTGTCAAAGGTGGAATGGAATAATCTACACAATTAAGGTTATTTGTGCTTAAATGTACTAAGGGCAAAATTATTTCAACTTGTTTTAACTTATTCAACTTATTATAACTTTATTTTTCAATTAGATCAGTTATTATCTTAACATAACATTTTCATCTTGCCATGGTTAATTTGTCGTGGTCTTCTTTACTATCAAATGCAAACGCTCTGATATTGCTCCAATGGAAACTGCAAAATATATGAAGCTAAGTGCATAGCGTGGTAAGAGCTGGGCTTTTTTACTGGGGGAGGGGAGTGGGGGGGCTCCCCCTACTTTTTTGGGTTCCCCCCCCACTCGACCCCTTCCCCCCCCCCCACTCGCTCCCACCCCCACTGTTTTGGGCTTCCCCCCGCCACTCACCATAAGGTGCCCAGAAAATGCCAAATTTTAAGGATTTTTGGTCAAAATTTTCAAAATTTTTCCGGATTCGCCGGAATTTTTTGGTCAACATTTTCAAAATTTTTCCGGATTCGCCGGAATTTTTTGGTCAAAAATCGTCTATTTTGGTGCTCAAACTCGATTTTTGAGCACTTTTAGCATAGTTATAGCAGTATATGTAGAAAACAGGCAATTTAGCGATTTTAGACCGCCTTGGATTCCCCCCACTTTTGAGTTCCCCCCCCACTAGTGGGGGGGGCTCCCCCCCACTTTCTCCACCCCCACTTTTGAGTTCCCCCCCACGAGTGGGGGGGGGGGCTCCCCCCCACTTTCCCCACCCCCACTTTTTTCGCCTAGAAAAAGCCCAGGTAAGAGTATTAAACTCCTGCACTGTTATGAGCTGCTGATTCCCCAACTTTGTAATATTTTTCTGCTCGTTCCAATGATATTAAAATTGTTAAATATAGAAAACAATATACTGTTAGCACTATATTAGAAAGCGTATTAAAATATAGGGCATTACGCAAGAGCAACGATGTACTTTTTGGTAAGACTGCAGTTGATGTAAGCAAGTGTTTAAAGGTTAGTTTCAGCGGTGATGGATGGGCATATTGGTTTGTCGAGTGTCAGCTTAATTAATGCCTAGGTATCTGCAACCTTAGGAAATACTTGGTTTATTTGGCTGTGACATCGAAATGGGAAACTGTTAAAGCGAAACTCTGGATTACGCCTCTTGAAGCAAAAGCATACCCAACTAGGAATTACTCTAGCCCTAGTGCCAAAACAACCGGATAAGCATAAGGCGGATAAGGGCAAATATATAGTACTATGATGTAAACTGATGGAAGTTTTAACATGATTAAAAGTCGAATTTAAGCAAATTGAAAGATTTCGCAATATCTAAATCAGCGTGGTCGAAAACACACCCTCAAGTCTCTGAATTTTGTTTTTAAAGAAATGACTTGTATTTGGCTCGTTGCCTAGTTGTTGTGCTTTCAGTGCTTAATAATACTTTTATTTAACTTGATCAAAATGAGTTACATTAGATGCCGGTAGTGTTTGAGGATACTCAGGAATTGGACGGCCGGCCTGGTAATAATTCAGTAAACCGTTCAATCAACAACTAAAACAATATACTGTAATTTTTAAATTGATTTTATAATCGTCCATTTTCTTTTCAAGTTTATAGCAGGTTTATAGCGTCTCTGCTTTAAAACGCTTTATTCCCACTCTCAATAACACCAATAAAGTAGAGTGCGACAAAACGTGTGTAGCAAAAGTTAATCGAATTCTGCACGTTGGTGGCAAAACCCTGTGAAACTAGGCGAGTCTTTCGTCTGCAACACAATGAAATGAAATTGAAATTGTGGCAAATTCATTAATTCAAACGATTAAAAGATTATATATGTAACTCAGCCAATGTATATATAGGCGGTCGGCAAAAATATTTTTATGAATAAATTGAAGTCGTTCTGCAGGCGTTAAGTACGATAAATAAATAAATAAATAAATAAATATATATATATATATATATATATATATATATATATATATATATATATATATATATATATATATATATATATATATACTTGTATATGTATATACACTTGCAAAAGAGGAAAGGAAACAGAACTACATAATAAGCAGTACAGAAGTGACATCTAAGTGCGTCGTAGGCAAAATTTTCTAAAAATTTGTGAAATTTTAAGAAGATTTTGCTCAATTTTCGCTCAAAATATGCATATAAACAGCTGAAAAATTTATCTGAGGGGGGCCGAAACGTCAAAGGAGGGGGCCCAAGTCGCAAAGGGGGGAGGCCGGACCCCCCCTGAATTCGCCACAGCCCCCCTCCCCACAATTTTGCGGGGGCCCTTTTTAGACCCCCCCAAACCCCCCCAATCTGCTAATTGCTAATGCCGAAAACATGAAATCATTGAGTAATTTCAACATGAGACGGTGTTTCTAAACTCGAAAACTTGATCGCCAACATGTTTCTGAGACCAGAATAATATCAATATTGAGTCTAGAAGTCCATAAGACTGTTTGAAACTCGTATTTCTCGTGATAATAAACACGTTAAGCCAAGAATTTGGACTTTTTTTAAAAAATTTTGCATTTTGCAAAAATTTACCATAAAGATGCCCAATTATTGGCCAACTTTCGCGCCCTCGGCGCGACTACCCCCTCCCCCAATTGGTTTTGCATTTTTGGCAATTTTTTGAAATTTTTGAGGTCCAAATTCCTGGGGTGATGGGAGTTCGGGGGGAGTACTCCATCACATTTCAGGGTCGACCACCAAAGTTGCAAGAGTTGCCCCCCGAGACCCAAAGTTCCATTGAAACTATGCGAAATAAGAGTCAAAATACAGAAAATTTTGCATTTTTTGGTTATTTTTTAATTTCCTGAGGTCCGAGTGTTGGGTGGGAGAGGAGTTCGGGTGGGGGTACCCCATCACATTTTGGGATCGAAAACCAAATTTCCAAAGTTTATCCCCTCCCCCAACCGTAATTTCCGGTGAAACTATTCTAAAAATTGTCAATTTTTGGCCAGTTGGTAGGCTCCAAACATTTTTGAGCGTGGTTTGGGAAATTGGCAGGGGGGTTACCCAACCCCAACTCAAACCTCCCCCAATTGCACCTATGTATATACTACATGGCGTATATATATGTACCTAGCAAAAGTCTCATTAAAGGAAACACTAAGTCCAGCCCTCCGTCCATTAATAGTTAAGCCAAATCTTAGCTACAAAACAATGAGCGTCCAAATAACAAAAAATTAGAATTTTTTCCAAAATATCTTGGAAATACTGCAATATATATGTTAAGCAGATCGTGGCTCATTTGCTACAATTTACGCCAGAAACACTGGGAAATCTTAAAAGTGTGACTCAAGAGTGGGCTGCACACCTCAACTTAGTAGTCCCACAGGTGTTTTAAACATTCTGAATTAATAATCGCTGTCTCAATTAAAATAAAATAAACTCATTTAATCCTGAGCACAAACTAACTGTCTCAATTAGTTTTAGCCTTGACTCAAAAAGTGGGGTTGCTAAGTTGAGGGAGGTGTCAGAGTCAGGCACGTTATATATGTAAAATTTGGCACGTTAGGCATAGCTGTGCATATAGTAACTCAAAATATCTCATTGAGCTCTACATTTTTGCTTTGGAAGTATCATTCTGTTTTGAACTTCCCTAAATTGTGAGATATAGCGAATCTCCTATTTTGGCGTCAAATACCGCCATTCTGTCTGAATTTCCATTATCCACTATTTCTTGAGCTAGGCAACTAGCGTCAATTTGAAGTCATTAGTCATCTCAGAGGCCAATTATCAGGAGTATGGTAGTTTTCCAATTACTATTGCGAGGTTATTTACTATCTTTAAAACTGTAGTTTTTGCTAAAATGCAAATGTCCTTAACATGTGAAAATAATTCTGAAGAAACTGATTTAGAGTAGGCGTGTTGCTAACAATAATGCTTCCAAAACCAACACCACTTTTATGGGATTTAGATAAAGCTGGCGTGAACTGTAGAATTAATCCTTAGGACTCTTTACCTTAATTGTCAGAGCATCGAAATCTGTTGGCACTTATAACATTAGGCGTGTTTGAGTTATACCCAATTTCAGTTGCTAACAGAACTTTTACTAATTATAGCTAAGATATTGGATGCTATATCTACAGTTGTGATGACATTACTGTTGTGTAATTCCTTAAGCTTCTTACGATTAAACTGTTTTTGCAACCATGTACAAAATTTTAGTCTGAATTGCACAGGAAAGCCTAGAGGACTCCTCCACCACACCCATAAATAGACCTTAACTATGTTTTAAAAGTTCGTAATTTTGAAACTACTATAAGTTTGTTTGTTGGTGGTCTGATAACTCATTATTAAAACATGGGTGTTCCGGTTGGCCCTCTCCAGGTACATTAGAAGGATTTTTATACACTTAATCATTACGACATTCTCTAAAATCTGTGTTTTAGATTTTCATACCGCTTACTTGATTCAATCGCATAAAAAATTGAGATCCTTCTTTTTCTGACTGGGATTCTTGGGTTCTACCTTTATCTTGACATAGGCATGTAGGTCAATAGATTCCTTTGCTTTGTGAGAAACCATTCATTCATTAACTATTTTTAATTATAAAACAAAACCAATATTTAACACCAACAATTTAATACCAACTTAATATCAATACCAGCAAAGTGGTGCTTAGTCTTGGTGTTTGCCTCACGGAAACAAGTACTTTCTTGAGATTAGACTTAGTTTTAGTCACATTTGATCATTTGAACACATGTCACATGCTACTTTTGAATTAATTTAATTAATGTACTTATGCTGTTTTGCCATAGACATCAGCAAACATGAACCACACAATGGTGCCTACGGTTGGGAGTGCATTAATTATATTTGGCTGTTGCTGCACACTATTAGCCAATGTTTTTACTATGGTCATCATTCTTGTTTCTAAAGCATTCCGATGTCACGTGACTTTTGTTATGGTTTTTCTGTTGTCAGTAACTGATCTCGGTGCCAGCTTGACCGGGCTTATTCACGGAGTAATAGGACTGATGTTTGGACCAACCTTTGGCTTGGGCTTTAGCCAACCGGCTCTTTTCAGCAACGTCTGCGCTGTTTTCGGCGGATTTACCTACTTCTTTACATTTTCGTCAACAGTTGGTCAGGCACTTATTGCCCTCAATAGATTAATGGCAGTATTCGCACCTGTCACGTACATTAAACTGTTTAATATCCGCAAAGCTATCTTGATTTGGATTAGTCTGGCGTGGATGCCGCTACTGATAGTCTTCTTTGTGGTCGCCACTAACCGAACTGTTGGTGGATTTATTTCTGTCCCTAATTTTGGAACCTGTACCATTTATATCATCGACCAGACATGGGAGATACTTATTGACTATGTCTGCATAGTGGTTCCTTGTGCTATAATCTTTCTTTCCTATGCTGCCATATGTCTTAAGATCAAGTTAACAAAAACTGTAGCAGCTAAAGCTGAACTACAAAAACGAGCTAGAGGTTCGAAAATGATGTTTTGGTGCGCTGTGTTTTTGATTACGTGTATTCTGCCTATGCCCGTGTTTTACACTATGTTTTCATTGAGCAAAGCAACCCCATTTAACACCCAAGGAGCTATTATGTACTCTTTAGGCGTTCTTTACAATTTGAATTTTGGAATTAATCTGATGTTCTATGTTCTTTTTAATGTCAGTTTCCGAGATGAAGTGAGTATGCTGATATCTAAACTTCTCTGTAACAACAGAATTGGCGTAAATAATCCGCGGAATAATGAAGCAGGAGCGAATATTCCTAAGAGTTTTGAGAATAAACAACAAAAGCAAACAGCCTTGGCTGCCGTCCAATGAAATTGAGCTAAAAGAAATTAATGTTTTAGTCTATGGCCTGATATGACGCAAACTGATACGTGTTTATAAATGTTTGCCATGACGTCTGTCAAACAGGGACGAAACGAAACTAACATCGAAAGTTGAGTGTAACTTAAGGTAGTCCACAGCCCATTTAGTCCATAGGAGTCTAACCTTTTCTAGCTATGGCAGCTTCAGCTTGGCAAACGAAACGACTTGCTATACTATGACTTGCTATGACGAAGAAACCGTACTGAATTTGTAAGGATTTCGTATTTTGATTAACAATACTTACGTACAATAAATGAATTTCACATATTAACTAAGCTTATAGCTAAATAGTTCTAAAATTTGAAGTTGCAGTTAACTAGACAGGGCGGATTACAGTAGTATTTTTAAATATCCTGATGATGTTTACTTATCGGTGGTTAGTTGTGTGGAATTTACTACTCTGTGAACTTCACTTATGCTTTAATATATGTAGTGTTCAATCTGACATTTTTGAGTTTTGTGTTGAAATAAATCCGTGACGTACAATTCATCATACGAGTAGTAGGGTAAAACGGGGTAATAAGGGTCATTTTATGCTTTTCTGTTTCGTCACTTAACACTTTTGATCAATCCTGACAAAATACGTACCAAAAGAAAGCCCAGTTTCTTATCTACAAATTGACGACTCGACCACGAGATTATGGTTAGCCAATAGAAAGATAAAGTCATTTATCTGAAAGCTTTGCTTTTCTGTTAAATTTCGGAGTGTTATACATTTTGTTGGCTTCAATCAAACATTAACATAGGGTCGGGTCCTGGGGGCTTGTATGTACCCGGAAAATTTTGAGGGGGCTTGCACCTTGAACTGAAATTTTCAGGGGGAGGGCTTGTACCTCAAAAATAGATTAGCTAAATTTTTCGAAAATTTAACGCTGATTTTATTAAAAATTTGAAAGTTTCAACAAAATCTTCAACCATTTTTTCCTACACCTTGGCTCTTTTTTCGTTCCCCCTTGTCCCCGGAGGGCGGTATCGCTTGTACCTTGTCCGGGTTGGGGGGGGGCTTGGACCCCCTCAGAACCCCCCGCGTTAACCTATGGTTTCAACGGGTTTGAAAGCTGCTACCTTACTCAACTTAAAGTGTGATAAGGCTAAAGCCTGCGCGCTGAAGTTTAGGTCATTTTAATGTGGCGAATGTCACTACGACTCCTAATTTAAAATAGCTTTTAAATTAAAAAGATTTGGGTAAGTTTTCTGAAGAGCACGTTTTCAGATAATAAGGGACATCTATTTGGGCTATTAAGGGACAAAGCGGGATAATAAGTGTAGATTTTACGTAGAGCACTGATTGTGTATCGACGAACAAGCTGAAACTAAAAGCAGCTATTTGCTGCAAGTCTTACAGAATTGTAGGGAAGGGATATGTTATTTGTTAAACTATATCCAAAGCTGTATTGGATGCCACAAATATGTGAGAGGTATATAGTCAAGCGGGGAAAAACCCTCTTGAATATGCGTGGGAAAACCACTTCCAGTGTGAGCAACCGGTGTGAGCTATCTAGGATTTTAATAGCCTATCCTGAAGAGCGTCCAAAATAACCATAAAGGCTGTATTATTGCCGCTCCCGCTGCTTCCCTGCTTCCCTCACCTGCCCCCCCTCTATATATATAGTATGATTAAACGGAGGATAATTGCGCATTATGACTTAGGTTTAATTTACTTTGCATATTAAATCCGATTATTGCAAAGTATCTTTGCCTGAATTGGTCATAATGCGCAATTATCCTCCGTTTAATCATAGTATATATATATAGTATATATATATATATACCGTTGCATGTTGGATATTTTTGCAATTCTACGGGGAAGGAAAGGATATATTATATATATAGAATATAGGAAGTTAGCTTCAACAGTTCCAACCTTTTTCTAGAGCTGCAAAAATCTACAACATATGTGTATTGCACTTATTTTGTTTTCGTTAATAGTCACTCTTCCCGTGACATGCATGTTTCTATGCCCACTGTGCTGTGTTTAGGTTTAATTTACTTTGCATATTAAATCCGATTATTGCAAAGTATCTTTGCCTGAATTGGTCATAATGCGCAATTATCCTCCGTTTAAAAGTTTATAATGAGGCGGACATGAAATAAGCTGTTCAGAAAGTGATTGACAAGCAAATGAGTGATCGGGTGGCTGCCATTGCATATGATTTGAGCAGGCAAGCGGTCCGCAGGGGGCTATTGGCGGCCCAAGGGGCGGCCACTGAGCCGGGCCGTTCAGGACCGTATGGACATTTATCAGCCGCAGAAGAACTGGAGCTTAAGGAGGTCATAGTGGATCTTGGTTATCTAGGGTTCCCGTCCTCACGAACTTAGTTGGCGAATTTGCTGAAACCAGTGAAATCCTGAATCCAGCGTATGATTGTAAGTCGCCCTCCAAGCAAAATGGTCAGAGATTTTGGGTCCTTAAAAAGGATTGGGTAACAGATTTTCTGAAACGCCGCTGAAAAGGGGCAGAGGCATGAATATTCAGCGGTTTAAGAATACTCGGGACCAGTGGCGCACCCAGCGTTTTCTGACAGGGGGGGCGGCAACAATGTTGAAATTTTTTATAGTTATTTCTACACATGTTTTTGTGCTTTGAGAACAAACATGTAGTAATTGGTTACATTGGTTGAGGTAGTTAAACAGAATTAGTCATTCTCAGAAATGCGAAAGCAGGGGGTCTGGAGGGCGCAGCCCCCCAGAGGTTGACAATTTTTTGCATTTTAGACCTGAAAACAATTTTTTCTGACCACTTTTTGTTGTTTCAAAGGATTAAAATTGTCTTCTGGCTAGCGCCCTGGTCTCACCGGATACATAAGGTATGTACGTTATATAACTCAAACTAATAAAACTCTAAACAAAGCAAAGCAAGGTAGCTATGATAAGAAAAATTGGGAAGAAGCGGGGGTCTGGGAAAGCTAGAGCTCTTTTTAAAAAGCTTCACCTATTTGAAAATTTTTTGAGCCATGTTGTGGTTAGCAGTAGCAAAATTTGACTAAGCTTTTGTGTGTGCATTTTAAATTGTATTTTGTAAAAAAGCGTACATATCAGGGGTTTTTAATGAATTTTTTGAAAAACGCAAACGCACCTGCGTAAATTTTGCGTATATTTTTATTTTAGAATGCGTATTTTTAATTTTGACTGCGTAAAATTACAAAAATTATATAGTATAAAGCTATAAACGCTTTTAGCTTCGATTTACTGCGGTGTCAGAGTATGAATAGCTGCCGAAAAATAGATACGCAAGGTGTCTGGGGGCGCTGCCCCTATAAGTAGAAGAAAATTTTAAATTTCGGAGTAAAATTGTTTTCAAAACTTTGAATTCTTTGCCTTGAGCAGTTTAATAGGTATATATATAGCCATGGGGGGAAAAACCCACATTTTCGGATTTTGGCTGGAACTTTTTTATTATAAGGGTTATCTGAGAACTTTATATACCATCGTACTTGGCGTACTTAGAACTTTCTTTTAAGCCTATTTACACTTCTCTAAGTTGTACCGTTAGAGTGGTATAATGCAAAAAGTAGCGGGGGAAAACCCAATGGGGGAAAAACCCAAATGGGAGAAAAATAAACCCACCCCTCACAGGTCTTAAAAATTGTTCTATCGCAATTCTGACACTTCCAGTGTAAAATTCAACCCTTTTTTAGTTAGTATGAACCAAAAAACCCGATCTAAGTAGCTTTTTTTGAGATCTCATGTGCCGTTGAAAATGTTGCATCAACTGGCCAGGTTTCATAAAGTTTAACACATAAACATAGGGCAATTTTTGAAAAATGCTAAAAATGATGTAATTTGATAAAACTTATTATTCTATCGTGTAGAGAATGGTTTTTTACGTAGAATTGGCTGTTAAAATCCACAATTGTACCTGTATTGGATCCTCCAGCTGCGAAATGGCACTTTTAAGGTTTTTAGCCCCTAGCTAGCCAGGTAAGCAAAATTGTCCGAATCTGACCGCATAGGATGACGCAGCGTGCTCGATAGTACCGTGCTATAGTCTCTAATTGTTTCCGTGTTGAGTTGTTAAAAAAAATTTCAAAAAAATTTGGGTGGGTTTTTTCCCCCCAAAGTGGGTTTTTTCCCCGCCACGTTTGGCAATGTGCCAGACTAACGGTACAGCGGATCGGTCTAATTTTGGCTGTGTGCAAAGAGATAGAGTTGCCATCATTGCAGATATTTGCAAAACTTTTCTAGCCCAACCCAGTCAAAAGTTACATCGGTCCAAACTTTTGGTAAATTTTTGGATGGTTGAACCAAAAAGTAGTTGTCATTTTCAAAATATCATAAAATGAGCAGGAGTTAACCAAATGACTTGATCTTTCCACACATAGATAAGAAAGTGTCGCGCTTCCTGCTGCTATGTTTTGGAGCTCATATCTCCTACCCATGACCCAGGAGGCGGGTGGGTTTTTCCCCCCAAAAAGGGGGTGGGTTTTTTTCACCCCATGGCTATAGGTAAGTGAATAGTTGGTTAGACATAATGTTGCCTTGACCAGATAATATTTTAGTTTACTATATATATGTTAAATCAAAATAGAAACAAACAGCAACGCATACTATGCATAGTACGCACAGAAAGCATAGCAATCGCTGCTTGCTATATACGTATACCGAATAAAATTGAAGACCAGCCACCCCACCCCGCCCCATATGCTATCATCAAAACAACCAAAAAATAGTTAATACGCGCCGAAGGCGCGAAAATTTTTGTTATGTCTGCTTTTTCTCCTTTCTGCTTCTTAATTTTTCTGACCTTCGAAATCTGACAGGGGCGGCGGCCGCCGCCCCCCCCCCCCCTTGGGTGCGCCCCTGCTCGGGACCCTTTTCTGGCTGAGGACTTTTATGACAAGTAGAAGGACACTTTGCGTAACCTTAAGATTGAAAATCGTCCAGAGTGTATCTGGAACCTGGACGAATCGGGCTTTCCTTTGGACCCACAGAATACGGAAACCATATCGAAAGTTGGCAAAAAATTGTTTCGGTACTCACTGGCACTGGCCGGGACAACATCACTATCCTAGCCTGCTGCAATGCCTCCTTTGATTGTGCTTGGTACACAGTCAAAGATGGAGATGCCGGATGTCCCACCCGAATGGCTTGGTGACCGCGGTTCCTGTCTGGAGGGCATTTGGTACGGTTTGAACCGGAATGGTTGGATGACCACTTCAATTTTTCATGCCTGGTTTTCAGAATTCTGCAAAAAGATTGGTCAGCGCCCTCTGCTTCTAATCTTCGACGGACATATGTCAGTCCAGTCCTCAGACCTCAGACAATTTCCAGACGTATTTTGATCGGCCAGCCAGTACAACAAACTTTTATCTGGTCTAACTAAATCTTTATGGATCACCTGAAACATTCCAAAGTCTTAAAATTGTGCCATTTTCTCCAAATTTAGAATTTGAACTTTATTCGGTGAAAACATGCAATGAGCTTTTTGGTCTGTTAGTTTTAAACCAACTTTTGTCACAGTATTTGTCGTTGAAGTTTGTGTTTTTTTACATTAAACCTGTTGCTCAGATGTGAAGCTTTGCGTTAGTAGCTTTTAATTAGTTGTGTGTGTTATTAGGCGGCAGAAAAACGTGATTTTGTAAGTGGGTTTTTCCCCGCCGATGGGTTTTTCCCCGCATTGGGTTTTTCCCGACATGAAAATCGTTAATTTCTCCATAACGACAGGGCCTAGAGAGACAAATTATAGCGCATTCGAAAGCTTATGGCATGGCCAAATTAAATATAGTATCAACGTCGTGCTAGCCCAAACCAGTCGAAAGTTCTGGCCCAAAAAAGAAAAAGTGGTTTTTTCCCGCTTGACTATATATGTGTAAAGAGCGGTGCTAGGAGTTCTTTGACGGAGGGACGACCTCGAATTTTTCCTCAGTTCTTACCGTAATTGCGAGAATTAGAAGCTTTTCATCATTTTACACAAATTGGAAAGGGCTTTAATTTTTTGAATAGTTTTATAAATTTTTAAAAGCTTACAAAATTAATAAAATTTTAACAAACTTTCGAGAAATTGGAAACACTTGCGAAAGTTTTTACTAACGGTGGGGACACCTATGTCCCAACGGGAGGGGCCCGAGTCGCAAATGAAGGGGTCCAATGTCCCCGGAAGTTTTTCCTTATTCTATCAAGCGCACCAATAGCCATCCTTTGGTCACAAAATATCTTCCAGAATTTCCACTATTCCCCAAGTGGGATTCTCCGGAGTATTTTACAATCTTTTTAACTACCAATCTGCTTGTTCGTTAAAAAACTTACGGCCATCCAACTTACTTTCAGTACAGCATAAATTTAATGTAAGCTAAGATTCAGTGAAAATTATGCAATGTTTGTTAAATTTTCTAAAGCCAAATCATTCACCTGTCCTTCCCCCTCATTTTTGTTCAACCGCACCAGAATACCCTAGGTATTCGCTACCTAGATATTGTCAAATAGGCGTTTTAGGTCTCATATTAATTAGTTCGATGCTGGAAATAGCTATTGGACTCCCTCGCAAAAAAATTAATGCACCGGAATCCGCGATTAATTTTGAATGTACGTACAAATTCGCGTTTTGTACGTGTAGAATTCTAGATATTGAAAGTATGTATACGTACGCATGTCTTTATGCTTCAAGTTGTCATTTATGGCTTGTCCAGCATTTAGCATTATCTAATCTTCACACTATAAAATAATAATGTTAAAATTATATTATATTACATCATATGTAAACTGCACCAGACCGAGTACCTAGTGCTATCAACAGTAGATCCTTTGCTGTGGCAATGATTGATCACTCTAACGATCATGCAGACGATGAAGTTGATAGTTTTGACCCCAGTTTCAGTCCCGCCAAGAAACGACCTGTCTGAAAAAAGATTTGCGTTCCGCCGTGGAAGCCGTATCCAACGACACCAATGCGTCTATCAATTTGTTCAGTACAAGGGGTGTACTCACTTTCTGAAGTGTATCACATAACTGAATATGACACTTTTGGGAATTATAAGTTAACGTCAAAGTAGCACGCTCGGAATTCAAGTCGAAGTACAAGTCTAACACTGACTACGTTTAGGGAAACCACGTCAACGTAAGTAACTTATGAAAAGAATTAGCGCAAGCGTACACCATGTATGCTTACTGGGCCGCTCGTGCCGTGAATCGGGCCTCGGGCTTCGGGCCTGGCCAGCCCGGCCCGAGGAGTTTGTTTGGCCCGAGCCCGAACCCGGCCCGAGAAATTTCTTAACGGCACAACCCTAGTAATAATACGTCTATTAATAGTAATAACACACACACACGCACTCTCTCACACACGCAACACACACACTCACTCACTCACATTCACACACACACTCACACACATACGCACTCACACTCACACACACATAATTCCAAGAGTGTGACATTGTGTTATCTGCTTACTTTTCCTTTATAACAAATTTTCGTGTTATCCTTGTATTCTATTTTGTTAAAGATAGCCAACGTAAACCCGGTTTAAACACACATTGGCTTATGTGTTAGAGTTCACTTCTTCGTCATTTATTTGTAAGGGGGGGGTAATGGGTGGTGTTTTGGAATGTGGAAAAGTTTTTGGTTTGGGGGGAGAGCAGATATCCTATCTGCCCAGTTGGTGTCTCCCTGTTTAAGGATGAAGCTTTCAATTGCCCAGCAGATGGAACAGTGTAAGTAACTTTTGTCTATTTATCTATCTGTTAATCCGACGCCTGTTCTTGATACATGACTTTAGTCCAATTGCTTCTTTTCTAGCATCATGTGCAGTGACTTGTATCAAAGATTGTGTTCTCACAATTGCCGTGTGATGCGTATTTTGTGATAGCAACTTTTGAAATATCATTCCTTTCTTTAGTGAGGCTTAGCGAATGGGTCAAAATTGAGCGACGTGAAGGCACCCTAGCTTGTCGTACCTGCTCCGCTTGGTTTCCTGCTTCGGAGCGCTACAACATTGCCACATGCCGGATGTGCCATGAAGAAGAAATCTCCAATGGCGAGAAGTGGCGGTGCCGTGCCCTGAGATATCATATAGACTGTCTGAATGGGTCTACTGCCATGAAAGCTGCCGTCCGTAGACGGCTTGCCCCCTACTATTGTCCTGTTTATGCGCCGGAGAAAATTAGAAAAAGGCCAACATTCTCCGCTGATGATACCCAGAGGAAAAAGAAGAAAACTAATTAACTTTTTTCTAGCTGTTTCTAACTAATACATTTGATGATTTATTTTTCTGGGTATTATGCATTTGTTTGATTAAAATCAGCTGATTTGGGGGCGTCAGAATAAACGTTATGGGTAGTTCTTTGGAATAGGATTGTGTTTTAATTTTTTAGGATTTAGTTTTTAGAATTAGTTTCTAAGAGTAAAGGTGTATGTAAGTCTTTCGTTTTGGTTAGTTCTTGGGTTGTTATTGAATTGTTAGGATTTGGCTTTTAGAATTAATAGTTAGTTTCTAAGAGGGAAGGTGTATGGCGCTTATACATTTGGTCTAGATCAGGTCAACCTGACTAATCCCAACAAGCAGTGGCAATGGTATGTAGTATAATAAAACCTAAGGTACTAACTTGGCATGGTGCTTCTGCTTAGAGGGAGAACAGTTGCATAAGATCGGAACCGAATCATACAGTTGAAGGCTTGGTTTGTTACTTCAAAGAATAATTGGAGATTATGAATAGGTTACAAGAGTAGACAGCATAACGCTTATACGTCTGGTTTATCTGAGATTAGGTCAACCTGACTAAATGTCCCAATTAATAACAGCTATTACGTAGTAAAATACTACTTAAGAATTTCGTGTGGTATCTCCTCGTACGGGGCTCTAACGCAGGGACAATTTTTTTAAGTTTTTTCAATTTATGCTGTTTTGATTATTTTATGAGTACTCGGCCCCTGCGTACGCCTACAATAAAAGTGCATGCCAAATTTGAGCGAGCTTTTTCGCAGCACTTATGAGAAAATCAAAATGAAAAATTTCGCACTAATTACTTCAGTTTTACCTTGGCTTTACGCAAATATTATGCCTTTAATAAGTCCAACAGAGTATACAGAGTATTTTATAAAATAAAGATCAAATCCAACACAAAAGCATCATGAAAAGCCACGTACACTTCATTTCCGAACGATTCGTTTTTACATTGCCATTCGTGATTGGAATGGTTAAAACGTAACTTTGTCATGTATTAAACCGCCTGTAACGTTTGACAGAAACCACGTAGATAAGATCTTTTTACGTTTACGTTTACGATTAAAGCTCTTTTTACGCTCGTTCACGCCGTGTTTCAAATGCAGCTTCCAGGTTGGATCTAGAGATCATTCTGTTTCCTGCCTATTGTGCGTGTGCCCCGTCGTTTTCCCTGCCGAAAGTGTGGGTACTGACAATAAACCTGGCATACGGGGTACTGACATTTGAACCCTTGGAGAAGATTGGTGCATTGCGACTGGTAGCCCCGGCCGCGGTCCTCACAGTTAGTCCAGTTAGCGTATTTTTGTAAATTTTTTACATTTTCGAAATTGAGAGAAAACAACAATTTGTAGCAAGTAGACTTTTTCTACTTTCTAAATTCCAAAATTTCAAAAAGTCTACTTGCTACAAATTGTTGTTTTCTCTCCGATTTGAATGAAAACAACAGTAGTGTGTCCCAGAAATAATTGCGAAATTCAATTTTTTGAGAACTTTTTGAAAATTTTCAATTGGACCCCCAATGTCTAGGGCTCGGTGTCATGGCCATGGTGGCCCCGGTTGGGGCCGCTATGAGGTCTTTTAGGGTTTTGAAAGTGGGGCGGGAAGTAGGGGGGCTCAAGTGTAAATTTATTTCAATTTTTTGCGAAAAATACGATAGCATTTTTCGGTAAAAACGCAAAAAATCGAGGTTTCTTTACTAAAAACGAGCTTATAAATGCATAAATTAAAATTTTGCTAAAAATTGAGAAAAGTTTTGTAATGTGACCCCGAAAACTAAACTTTTCGATTCTTTTGTGCGATCGTCGAGGAAGTAGATATGGGCAAGCTGAACAGTGGGGGACATAGGTGTGTTTGGATTTGCATAGATGTGTTGGGGGGGGGGGGGGGGGGGGGGGTGGGGGATGGACAATGTTTGGCGACCCCCCCCCCCCCCAGTTTTCTACCCCCTCCTCCGATTTTTTGCCAAAAAGTGGCCAGAAATGGCAAAAACATCGAAAATGTAGGGTTTTTGGACAATTTTGGCCGACACCCCCCAACCTCCGTCGGACCCCTCGGCCCTGATTTTTTCCCAGTCACACCTATGGGGACGGGGACCCTTTCTCCAAATGGACATGCGCAGGCCCCCGACCATAGGTGTAACGGAGATTGGGGGCTCTCTCCC
>JASAND010021766.1:0-33363 GCA_030248195.1 Trissonchulus latispiculum
AGGCTGCGCAGATCCTGCGCAGATTATGTGCGCAAAAAATTGTACGTGTCGAGTTTAGTATGTCTGTGCGAAGTTTCATCCCCGTACCACTTTCCGTTAAAAAGTTACCCCAAAAATCGCTTACGAGAGTGATGTTTTTTTCCGGTTTCTCGATTTGATGTCTCATAAGGGGGTTTTGTAGCTTGAATAACTACAGATAGAAAACTTTTTGCCTATGAAACCCATATATATTCTTGTAGTACAAATCAAAAATAAGAAAATAAGCTAGTTTTTATGCCTCCCAGGGTCGGAAAAAATTTTTGGCTGGGGGCCAAAGTCGGCCAAAACGCTAAAATGGCCAAAAAGTATGCTTCAAAGGCGCCTTAATAAGTCCAGGCCTGTTGCGGTTCCTATTTTTCCTATTTTTTCCTATTTTTTCGAGACATTCCTATTTATTCCTATTTTCAGCCGAAATTCCTATTTTTTCCTATTTTTTCTATTTGACCAGAGTAAATTGTCCTTGGATCTTTATTATTTTTGTTGATCAGAAAACAAAACTTTCGTTAATGTTTGAATGACAACAGTTTTTGGGAAAAATTTTGCGCCGTCGGCGCAATTGTGTTTCCTTGTTTTTAAAACGTCCTCGTCTTACATAGTTTTGCTTATTGGTCCTCTACATAACTAATACAATCTCTTTTTCCATCTTTGCTTTGGGTTACTAAATTCTTCGTTGAAAGATTAGAAGCTTTAGACGACCATTGCCACAACATTTTCCTGTTTTACAAAATTCTTGGTTATACGCTTACTCACACGGATTAAGTTAAGTGCCCCCCAATTTTTGGTAGTTGGGCGCATAGGCCATAGGCATACTGGGTTTCCTCTAGGCAAAAAAGTGGGGGAGGATCCCCCCCCCCCCACTAATGAGGGGGGGAAGACCAAAAGTGGGGGGGAATCCAAAGTGACGTTAAAATGCCAAAAATGCAGTAAAAATAGCCTGTTTTCTACATCTACTGCTATAACTATGCTTAACCCTCTTCTGCCCAAGACTTCTCGGGGAAATCGGCTCAAAATGACCAATTTTACATTTTTGGCTGCCGTTTTTTACTGAGACCATCTAGAGAGATGGGACTGCCACCAATCGATAGAGAATTAATTGCGCTACATTTCATGATTTAGCATTGAAGGGTCTCCGATGCACCCAGAAAAAGTTATAAGCCGTCAAAGTTGGACAAAGTACGAAATTTTGCTAAATTTTCATTGCAAAAATCCAATAAATTTATCTCTAGCTGCAAGACTTGATTCAGAGACGGGATCAACTATACGTTATTTTAATGCGCATAACCTCCCGCATCACCTGGTGGAACGACTTTTCTGCCGACGAACTACAGCCGGCTCTGGATTTGCTTGAATGCAGCGCTCGGACAGGGCTTGAAATCATCAAAATTTCCATAGCCGGCGGAATGCCATAGAAACTAGATTTTTCAAGCAGGTGTCGAAATATTCTCCCAAAATAGGGTGGGCGTGTTAAAGATAAAAGGAGCAAATGCCCAGATTGCCATCCGGCAACTGCACCCTATCCCAAAATATAAGATGCCAAAAATCAGCACTTGTGCTAATTGGCAGCCGCGGGAATAAAAGGGTTAAAAGTGCTCAAAAATCAAGTTTGAGTACCAAAACAGACCATTTTTGACAAAAAATTCTGGCGAAGCCGGAAAATTTTTGAAGATTTGACCAAAAATTCTTAAAATTTGGCATTTTCTGGGCACCCTGTAGTGAGTGGGGGGAAGAGTGGTGGGCGCCCCACCAATCCCTCCCCACTAAAGAAAACCCAGGGCATATATAGGTTTTCCATAATTTGAATGCATATGCAGTGCTCGATGCACATCCACGCTAGCTTTACTCATGTGTTAAGCTTGGGTGTTTGTTTTAGTTGTAGCATTTTTAGTATTTAAATGTTAGATTCTAACACAAAGATAAAGTAGAGATACAAGTAATTGCCGAGGGTGTCTGGGGCGGGGACCTCAACAAAGACTAGAGATTTCTCTGAAGTTGAGAGCCAGTAGCAATATTCCGGAGCGGTTTGACTGATATTTTTGTAATTGTCCCTTTTTATCGCTTGGATGAGTGCACACAAGACCAGAATTTTTCTCATTTCAGAAATAAAGTGTGTGCCATTGCACTTTTTTCTGCAGGCCAGAAAACTTATTTTCATAACTTTAAGGTTTGAAACGGGTTTAAACAGTGAACAATGAATTTAGACCGTTGTCGACAATTTTCAGAATTTTCCAGAAAAATTAGAAAATTTCTGGAAATTTCTAATTTTACAAATTTTTTTCAAAAATTATCCAACTTACCAGAAAAAACTAGCAAGTTTTCTTTGAAGGATTGTAGTTCCCTCCGGTGACCAACCCTGGTTAAACCCAGATTAGACTCAACCAGCTTTAATAGCATTGACCCAGATTGCCCATTGGCCGAGTGGTCAAATATTTCAGCTTCAAATAATCGATAATATAAGTGTTTATAATCCCGAAAAATTGCGATAGCACCGTTTATTAAATTAAATATCAAGTTTGCAAGCTCTCGAGAAATTTAAAATCCATTTAAAGGCACTGTTTTTTCCAAAACCTTCCTGCTTCGCCGGAGATTTTTTCGTAAAATTGCTATGTTTTAGCCTAAATCCAGGTGTTTTTGAGAACTTTCGGAGTTTGTGCCTGCAAAATACGCCAAAATACCAATTTTTGGCTCATTCTTGCAAAACAAACTCCCCCACCCCGATCCCACCACGAAAAATCCTTAAAAATATCATGATATAGTTGCTCTTTTTGGTAAAAACAAAAAATTAAGCCTTCATTTTAAGCCTGGGAATTCCTATTTTTTCCTATTTTTTGAACAAAAAGTTCCTAGTTATTCCTATTTTTTGATGGTATAATTCCTATTTTTATTCCTATTTTTTGGAAAAGCCCGCGCAACAGCCCTGAATCAGGGATTTGCTGCTTACAAACAGAGTACCAGAAACGAATTTAACGAATTTAAGGTACTCATCCTCATCAGATTGCTACGCAGGCTAGGATTAAATTGTATAAGTACCAACGATTTCGCAACGTTTCCTATAATGTTTCTTATTCGTAAGATCCTAAGATTTTTCAAATTAGAAGTTTCTATAGCATTTAGACACTCATATGATATTCTAAGTTTTTTATCGCCGAGACTTTCAACAGTTGATAAGTTTTCAGAACGACGACTGGTCACCGTTTTTATCGGTGTTCTTATAAATGTATATAATGCGTAGGTTTTGGTCCTAAATGTGTTCTTCGGAAAACATTTTTAGAAAAATATCATTTTTAAAATGAGCAATAAAAGTTAAATTTGGTTTAAGTTAAAAATTGAAAAATGTATATATAAATAATTGTGTTACGTACCTGTGCATCAGTTAGGTAGGAGTTTTCCTTTTCTATTTTATCGACAAACTTCCTGGAAAAATTATTGTAGGGAAACTTATTTTTAATGGTTTTCGGGTTTTTTGCAATTCTTGTTTTTTCTATGTCAAAAATAGCTTCCGATTGCAAGATTGTAGGTATACATACGAATTGTGCAGATTTTATATATGTTCTTAACCCTTATTCCGTTATAAATACAATACTAAGTCTGGATCGTTAGAATTAAGAGTTAGAGTAACTTCTAGAATTTCTCGAAGGATTTTGCCTTTTCAATTTTGTCAATTTTTTAAGATTTGGCAAATTCTTATTTTTACACTAATGGTTCAAAAAATTTTGAACTGTTCGGAAAACAATTTAAACTTTTCATATTGAAAACTTTGAGCCTCGGATAGCACCAAAGTCATGTGAACACATTTGGCTAACCCAATAACCATGAAACTATGCAACTTTGTTTGGTCTTTAGGTGAGGCGAGAGGGATTTACGAAAACGATTCACGGTAGTTATTGGAAACGGGTTATTCATGTGAGCTTCGTTACACGGAAATAAAATAATGTGCAACAATGTCAAAAAGCTTGCCTGCAAAGTTTGCTGTCATTGCTAGTTTTCATTGGAAAAATTCCTTTTTTCCTTTTTTTCTGTCACAAAATTCCTTTTTTATTCCCTTTTTCTGGGAATGGCCGCGCAACAGCCCTGAATACATCTGTTTTTCATACTCATTTTTGAATCTTCATATATCATAAGCAGCTTCTTCTGTATCTGATAAAATTCCTCCATTCCCGTTTTTTATTCTAATTGATTCCTGTCTTTAGTAACTTTTATTTCCTGTGCAAGTTTCAGATATCTAAGTCTGACTATCACTTTATCACTGTATTTCTTTGCTTCTGCTATCCTTTGACCATTATCCTTTCATTTGTGACAACATGGCCTCACAAACGGCTGGTATTCAGCAGTTACTGAGCGCAGAAAAGCGTGCTGCAGAGAAGATCAATGAAGCGCGGAAGCGCAAAGCCCGCCGACTGAAACAGGCAAAGGAGGAAGCGCAGCAGGAGATTGAACGCTATAGACAGGTGATGACTCACAACTTCTCTCAGGATGGCTAGCTTACTGGGCTTATTCTAGGAAATTTTTCTTGGGGGGGGGCTCTTCTATGGGGAGCCCTCGGGAGGCGAGTCAATCTTGGAGAGGGGCGAAAATTTTTCAAAATTTTTTCTAAAAACATGCTAAAAATAGCGCCGTTTTTATAGTAATCCCCAAAAAAGTTCATTTTTAGTGCAAAAATAGCGCTTAAATAGGAAAAATCGACTAGAAATCTCCGGCGAAGCCGGAAAATATTTGAAATTGGCCTTCTGAGCGATTTTTTCAGGGCAAAAGTTGGTACCAAAAGGGGCACCCACTTTTTTGGGAGGGGGCGACTTTTGGGGGGGAAGGGTGTTTATGGGGGGCCACTCTAGAATAAGCCCAGGCCGAGTGGTTTCGGCTGCTAGGCGGGCAGCCTGTAGGTGGGAAGATCGAATCACGTTGTTGTGAATTTTCGTTTCAAAGTTGGGAAAATTGAGTCTCAACAAATGTTTAGCTGGTTTTCTTAGCTTGTTCTCTAGCTATATCCTATTGTTTTTATCGGCTTTGTCTCACTCGAGCTTATGAGGTTGCCTGGGCCCCTCAGTCAGATTCCTGAAATTCGGGTTTTATTTGTTTTCTCCCAGAGAGTCTCGGAGAAACGCGAATTCTAGAGAGAAGATTGAGGTCTCTCACCCTAATGATGCTTAAGCAATAGATTTCGAATCGAAAGCTTTCTTTAATGAAGCAAAAACGTCCTGTAAAATCAAAATGTCACTACCGTTTGCTGTGAGTTTTTAGGCAAAAATAAAGGGGGAAGAGTGGAGGGAGGTCCAAAAGTGGGGGAAATAAAATTAGCTAAAAATGCGAAAAACACAGTATAAAAAGCCTGTTTTCTACATATACTGCTATACAACTAAGCTTAAAAGTGTTCAAAAATTTTTTGGCACCAAAAAGGTGGATTAGAAATTGGAAGAATTTGGATTATAAAAAGGTCGGCCAAAGATTGTGGGTTTGGTCCCCTTCTGAGGCCCGAAACTTTGATTTTCGGGGTCGGAGGTGCTGCAGCGACACAACTAATTTTTATTGTATTTAAATTTATTAATTTTATTTTGGTGTAATTTCTTCTAGGATCATAAAGAAGTATATAATGAAATACGTCTGTCTACAGTCACTAAGGCCGCCGAAGCCTTAGTCCGAACAGGAGAGAGTCAATGGGCGCTGTGAGCGCTCTTACCCAGGGAGAACTAGTCTCTGGAGACTCCAGAAGTTCCAGAGACTCACTAGTTCTCCCTGGGTAAGAGGAGCGCTCGCCGCGCCCATTGACTCTTTCCTGTTTCGGACTAAGGCTACGGCCTTACTTAGTGACTGCACTGCAGGCAGGCGTTTTTCATTATTTCTCTATGATTATATAATGCCTTGTATCCTTCGTGGATCCGCCTGCTGGCCCCCCCGCGTTTATACCTCATTTTCTTGATGTTCTTCTCTAGGATCGGGAGGCTCAGTTTCGCGAATTTGAGCGTCAGCATCTGGGCAGTCGTGACGACGTCCAGTCCAAGATTGAGCAGCGGACGCAGCAGGAACTCGTCGGCATGGATCAACAGGTTGCGGCCAACAAGGAAAAAGTGAGCACCAGTCAATTATCATGATATATAATAATATATAAACGCAGTTTTAGTTTTTTTCTACATGATTTCATTGCTGTTTTTCAAATCCTGGCGCAGTTTCAGGCGGGAGACGGCAGTGGGAGGGAAGTATATATGTAGATTTTTTGTAACATTGTCGAAGTTTGTGACAAAGCCTATTCTTTTTTCTAAGTCTGCTTTTTCTATTTTTCTTGTGGGATGTACTGTGACTTGTGGGTACTTGATTGACTAGTGACTATATTGTTTGTTAAATGTTTACTTGTTTTCGTTTGATCTTTCTTTGTTCCAGGTAATTCAAAGACTGCTTTCACTGGTCTGCGATATTAAGCCGGAAGTTCACCGAAACTACAAAGGATAGTTCAGGACTCGTTCCCCAATCTCCTTTGTCTTAGTCCGTTCATAGTCACCCTGGTGTTGGTGCTACCGTACTCTATAAAAATTATATAATATTGCTTTTGTTTTAAAGACATTCCACATTATTATGTATGACCTGAAATTAGTTGTATGTTACAATATTTTGTTAAACTTGATTGTTTTTTGGCATTTGCAGTCGAGTTTTGTCCTAAATATATACTTCTATCTGCTTTGATTAAGAGCAAGAGCGACCAGGGGCCAATTTCATAAAACTTAAAACTTGCAACTTGCATATGCAAGTTGCAACTTGCACATGCAAGTTACAAGTTAACTGTTTCATAAAACTGCAAGTGCTACTTGCGTACTTGCACTTAAACCGCAAGTAGCAAGTACGCAAGTTGCAAGTTGCCGGACAACACTTGCACTTTAAATCTGTTTCATAAAAGCGGTCAGTACTTGCACTTGTAACTTGCACTTGCGGTGCAAGTAGTTGAGTTAAATTTTACTGAACGTTTTTTAGCAAGTGGTCTTTTTACGTTTCTTCAAACAATAAAAAATTAACATCTTTTGTGACTTGTGCTGTAAACTTGAAACTTCGCAATTATTCGGGGTTAGACCCCTTGCAGTGTAAGGGGAAGAACCCTCAGACGGACTATTGATGTATCGTCACTACTCCCTACCCCCCAAATATTAGTCGAATTTTCACAGACTAAATTCTCAAATTTTTTATGTAAAACGCTTCACTTGAAAATATTGTCATTTCAAAAATATCATTCAAGACAGCTCAGTAATTATTTTCAAAAATTGTATACGCTTTTCCAGTTTTTATCTCCTTAAAAAATTTACCCAGCAGTGATGGGTTAAACGGGGTTTAAGGGACAAAAAATCCGGCCGAATAGAATTTAATGATGATCTACAGTTTTGGAAGCTCTATTTCTCACAACGTAAATTCTGCTGATTCAATCGTTTCTTCTGAATTAGCAATGTTCTCACAATGCAGATGGAAACTGGGTCAATTTTTGTGACCCATGACCCACTCGACCCAATCGCAAATTTGACCCAGACCCAAGGCGACCCATAAAATTTTAAAATTTGGTGACCCAGACCCAAATGATCCAAACGTTTTCGTGACCCAGACCCAACTGACCCCAAAATTTTTGTGACCCAGACCCAAATGACCCAATAGAACAACGTGACCCAGACTGATTTTACTTAAACGTGATTGTCCTTTTGTGCAGTAATTTTAAAGCAATGTAAATTTCTTAATTTTTGAAAAGAGGCAAGAATGAGTATATCCCACTCGTTTTGTGAAACTAGGTCGACAGTTTGTTTTTTTACCAAAATCAGTTAAACATGGGCCGGCGGTTTTCAACTTCGATTTATTAAATTTGCTACTTTTTTATTTAAACAAATTGTGAGGCGAGGAATCTCTCGCGGTTTCCCCAAAAGCCCTAGCTTTTGATTTTCTTTTTTAACTTTTGATTAACTTTTCCTGAGTCCTAGAAGCCCTATGAGGCCAACTAATGTGTGATAGTATAGACTACAGCGAGCGACACTCTATAGGTTCACTCCGCACACACTACATAATATATGAGACCCCTATGCTGGTGGGAAGTTTGTAGCATGTATTCAAAAAGTTGATCACTCAAGATCACTGGTAAAAGCTAAGGGTCGTAACGAAATTTCAAAGCTTCTCTTGTTATGAAGTCTAAATTTTAAAATTAAATAAATCAAATCACCACGGATGCTACGTTTATATATCTTACATAGTTATAATAATGTTTAACTAAATACCAGTGCTTTTCGCGCGAAAAGCTACTGAATTTGATTTGCATAAATTTAACCATTCAAGCATTGTTTACCGTATTTTGTGAGAATTTATATTGTTGTTGCTGCTGTAGTGTTTGTCCAATATTATTTGTAATGGCTTAATGTATGATTAATTTATAATTATTAACCTTGTCTGTCAGTACTACGCGTCGTTAGCTATTTGTAATTTGACAAGTATTGTATTGTATTTATGATTGATTGTTATATTATTCTATAATTAAAACTGTGTTGTGTCAGCTAAGAGCATAAGACAGCGTAAGACAGCAAAAAAGGCTAGGAAGCATTTACATTTACACACGCACACACGCACACACACGCGCGCGCGCGGGAAATGTCACAAGTAACCGTTGCATAAAAGTCGGGTATTATTAGTCTGAAAAGTCATTAGTGTCAGCAGCAAATTCACCCCTGAATTTTACTAATGAATAGCAACAGTCCCGAAGTGTGGGTTTTTAAACTTATGTCTTAACTAAACTACTACTAAATGTTTGTTCCAAAATGTTTTGCCTTAGATCCGCCTGCTAGATTGAGCTACCTACCACTACTAGAGTTGTCCTCGATCGATTCGTTAAAAAGGGAGCTGGGCAGGTCTCCGGCTCCCCGAATTTTGAGGGTTGGGCCACTATGCGGGCCGGTTCCCAGCCAGCCCCTGGGGGCCGTATGAGTGGACAGTCCCCCCGACTGCTCCCGGCACAATGCACTGACTTGTGACTACTGGATGAAGTCGGTTTGGATGCTTGGATTGGATTCTCTGTCTCAACCACTTCACTTCTGTCTATCATAAAAAACCATTGCCATCAATTGTCGCCATGTGTCGCCCTGTGCCAATGCGCCGCACTGCGGTGGTAAATGTACAAATGCATCTGGCACGCAGCTGGATCTCGGGTGTGGGTAAAAGCCAGCCCAGCCCCCAGCCCCAGCCTCCAGCAACGGTGGGTAAAACCCGGCCTCCAGCCTCAAACCCCTTGGGTAAAATTAAGCCTCGACTGCCAGCCCCATTGGGTAAAAGCCGGCCCAGCCCCAAGGGTAGAACCCAGCCCTCCTTTTCCAGCCCCGTTTTTCTGACCATGTTTTCCAGCCCCTGTTTTCCAACACCTGGGGTAACGTTATTCCCAGCCAGCAGTATGTCCCGGTCCATGTATTAATTCCATTAACCTGGGCCAGTTCCTGAGAGCAAGCACAGAAAAGTGGGGTCCCGACCAGTACCTTATTTCTCCGGTTAGCCAAAATGCTTGTTAAACTGTGAAATATTTAACAATCTTGACGGCTGTTGCCTCCAGTCCGACTGACTAAACTTCACAGGCTGGCAGTCCGAACAATGAAGGCAATTCGAAGAAAGGCAATTATAGTTGAATTTCATTAGTTTTTAAACGGATTTGAAAACAGCCAGTTTTAATTTTAATGGCCATAGGATAATGTGGGGGGAATGACGGGGTGCAAACTCCACCCAGACCGACAAACAACGGGTAGATCTCCCTTAGCGAGAACAAGAAAAAGTAGACCTTCTCGTCTAGAAGGGCAAAAAGGGTTATGATTAAACAGCTGTACCTTTAATGCCGGGTTAGGGTTAGGTTTAGGGTTAGGTTAGGCCTTAGTGCATTGGACAAATGAGATTCAATTTTATCTGATTTACTCTTTTGACTCCCTGGATGAAAGTTTATTTCGTTGAATTCAAGGTTCTGAATAATGCGGATTAATCTAAATCTAATCCGTTTAGTCAAACCGGCCCAGGCCCACTGTAGACCGGCCGGCCAGTCCAACTAACTGCCTTCACCGGCAGGATTGCCAGCTTGCGACAGTTTCGTCGAATTGGGGCCTTAAAATCTTCAAAAGTATCAAATATTTCATTCACATTTTAATTTGTACCTTTGGCTAACCAGACAATTAAGGCCGGGACCCCACTATTAACTGCTTGCTGTCAGAAAAGATGAATGGAATTTATACGGGTCGTTTCATGGTGCTGGCTGGGAAAAATCTAATACCCTAGGGGCTGGAAAATGGGGGCTGTGTTTTACCCTTGGGGCTGGAAAATGGGGGCTGGGTTTTACCCTCGGGGCTGGGCTGGTTTTTACCTAGGAGGGCTGGAGGCTGGAGGGCTGGGTTTTACCCTTCGGGGCTGGAGGCTGGGGCTGGGGGCTGGGCTGGGTTTTACCAACACCCTGGATCTCTCCTTTGGTTCCAGCTGTGGCGATTGACATAGAGACACATGGCTGACGCAGACAACGGTCAAACACAGCTCACAGCTGACTAACATATAAATAGGTAGTGGGCGCGTGCTGCATCATAGAATCAGGTTTCATAAAGATTTTAGCATTAAGACTATTATTGCACCAAACAGGGTTAACAAGTGCGACGGCCCTTGAGCTTGCTCTTCCTCCACTTTATTTCTACTTACGTGGATTCACGTAGTGAAAGTCACGTACATTGGTACGCGAATTCCGACAAAGCTTGATGAGACTGTGCTCTGTAGCTCAGTCGGCAGAGCGTTTGCCTAGTCCGCAAAATGTCGTGGGTTTGAGTCCCACCGGAGGTCCGCATTTTTCGGACCTTCGGTTGTACATGACTTTCTTCTTCTTTCTCATTTAACGCGGTATTAGCTTAACCTCAAGGTTAATAGTGTAGGCATGGGCACGGGTCCAAAAATTTGGACCCGGGTACCCGGTACTACCCGCAGCCCTATATCGGGTAATTGCGACACTACCTGGGTACCCGGGTACCCGAGCACTTTCGGGTACCCGAGAAATTTTTAACCCATTTTTCTGTTTTGGCCATTTTGAAATTTAACTGTTTTCAGGAGTTTTTATTTACAGTGAGCTTAGATTGGATAACTTTTTATTCCTAAATTATTTCAAAGGACTTTTAAAGACTTAAAATGGATACAGCACAGGCAGCAAACAAGCAAAACCTGCACGAAGTACTAAGTTTTACGTCGTTTCTTTTGATTTCCTTTTACGTAATTTCTTAATGAAACCACGTAAAAAGAAAATGTCTTGGATAAAAAACTTAACTTTTTGTGATCGGACACTACACTTTATTGACAACAAATGTAAAAATTTTAAACTCACTAGCTCAATAAATTGACTTATGTGTTGAGATTAGTGTTTACATTTTCCATTTAGATTAATTTTATAATTTTTTACCTGAAAACAATTGCTAATTTCCTTTCCCTCTCTCTCTCCGTTTGCTTTTGGAGTAACTTTACTAAACGTAAAACTGATGAGAGATGTAAGTTTTTTATAACTTTTATTAAACGTTTACAAGACATTTATTAGTCCTTCAAATAAATTAATTTGTTTTCATTGCGATTCCACTGTATCCGAAGAAATTCAAAGTAACCATCTCCAACAACTTGGAAAACTTTCTCAGTCACTAAAGGCGTGCGCATACCAAAGAATCATCCAAACGCTCGTATGCTCAACATTTGGTTAAATAAATGTTCAAACATTCTGGGAGCATTTTCTTAGTTCAGAATTTAGTTTAGAAACAGATAAAGTTGACAAAAATGGAAACCTAATGACAGTTGGCAGTAGTGCAGGATTTGATCATGTGGACAACGTTGACCATGTGAGAGAATCACTAAACTTTCAAGATCATATCAGTCACTATTGACACCATCTAATGGTACCTATGTAGTAGTATTGTTACTTACAGTTTAGAGAACAACGCAGAGCTGTGTCAAAGTCACTGATTTGATGCGAACAGTTTTGTTTGTATCTTGTGAATATTAAGTTTTAATTAATTCATCGACTTCCGCATATTCCTCCAACAGGAATTTAAAGAAAGAAAAATTATTAGAGCAAGGAAAATTTAATATTTTAAAAACAAATCTAAAAACAGAAAATTATAAAATGTTTGAAAAATACCAGGGCTAATTCCTCTTCCCTTTATATGCTTCGTTTTTCTGTTTTAGTATAAAGTATTATACAGTAAACAGTACAGTATACAGTATACAGTAAAGTATACAGTAAATTTTAAAATAAACTGAAAAATCTTCGGTGGTCACAAATTTTCTTAGCCAAAAGTTTTCGGCGGCTAAAAACTTTCTGAGCCAAAAAATTTCTCTTTGCTTGATCCAGATTAAACCCGTTTTATCCGGTTTTTTCCGGTTTTAACTGGATATCGGGTACCCGACTATCCATGCCCATGCCTAGTTAATACTGTGTCAATCTGTTAACTCTCAGCTAATCCGTTGCACCAAATTAGGGTAAGTTAACCTCGAGCTTAACTCCGAATTTAGTTAGTCTTCAGCTTGCAAAACTTAACTTTGATTGCCGGCGGGATTAGCTGAGGACTAGTGTTGGAAAATAAGAAAATTTTGCGGGCCGGGCCGGCCCGCGGGCCGATGTGGTTCTACGGGCCGGGCCGCGGGCCGGGCCGGCCCGGCCCGAGCCCGGCCCGCAGCCCGCGGCCCGCCACCGGCCCGCGGGCCGGTGGCGGGCCGGGCCACGTGGGCCGGCCCGGGGCCACAAATTTCTGCGGGCCGCGCGGCCCGACGCCGCAAAAAACGTTTCGAACTGTAAGGCAATTTGTTTCAACTTTCTTACGGCTAATTTCAACTTATTTTACAGCTATTTTCATGTCGTCCATGTTTCACAAAACAATAAATAACAACAAGTGGATACTGGTCAGCTCACTATGTGTTTGGTAAATATTACATTGTTATTCAAAATTCCGCACATTATCTATATACAAACCCAAGCTGTCACTTCTATTATTTCTCGCAGATGCTGTCCTGCTTTTTCTGAAACTCTTCACTTCCTCCAGCTAAATCTCACTTGTGTTAAGTTTGTCAACGTACTTGATTTTGACATATATAACAGTCTAATTTACATGATCAAATAGCAGGGAATGAACAAAACCAATTTTTATTGGTTTCAGTCTACCAAGGTTTTGGATACTGGTTACGTTTCAAATTAGCAATTACAATCACAAGCAAGAGCACTACGTCTAAACTGCGAACAATACCCCCTTACATCAATACCATGGGGCTACCTAATACCTATAACCTAATTAAGTGAATGTTTTCATTCCAATTGCTTTGCAACAACTGTTCACATATAAAAAGCTTCTTCACTTTTCTCATAGACGTAACTTAAAAAGGATTAGGTATATCCAATCAGTAGACAGCCACCATATAACAACCTTAAACCCCTAGATACCGGTACAGCTGAATTCTTATCCATTATGTGTAATTAATAATCTTAAAACAAGGCGATTAAAAATTCGTAAATAAAATTTTGCTTGTAGCCTTGAAATTGCATCGAAATTTATTGAAAAATTGCCATTTAACGACCAAAAATACCGGCCCGGCCCGCGGCCCGCCACCGGCCCGCGGGCCGGTGGCGGGCCGCTTATTTGTAATCTTGCGGGCCGGGCCGCGGGCCGGGCCGCCGCCGAAAAATCCGGGCCGGGCCCGGGCCGGGCCGGCCCGGCCCGCGGCCCGGCCCGAGCCCGCGGCCCGCCACCGGCCCGCGTCACAACTCTACTGAGGACTATTTTAATTCATAGCATTTCCGTCCTCATTTATATATCAGAAAATTTCGTTATGGGCTATTCAAGCAGATTTTTAAGAATATTTTAGTTTTTTGGAAAAAGTTTTCAGTTTTCTTTCATGTGTGACATCTGCGATTTGATCCAGTACCCAAATGATAACCTGGAGCTCAGAGTTAAGAGGAAGAAAGTCTTAGCTCAATGTTAACCTCAAGGTTAAGGTAGTCTTCAGCTAATGTCGAACAATGACGATTGGATACATTGATTGAGAGATTTCTGATTGGGTAATTCTAACCCTGAGCTGAAGCTTAGAGTTTGTTTTCCTGACCAATACTAAGTTGCTGCAACAGACTAAAGTTTAACACTAAACTGAAGCTCAGCTGCAGAATAGTTAGTTAGCACCGAGTTCACTTAGTCCGACTTGGTGCAATCGGGCGTTAGCTAACTAACGTTCAGCTTACAGGACCTTAGCCTTGTTTATATACTTTGGAAAAGTAAAGGTTTTCAGACAAGATTTTTCGCATTTTTAAAAATTCTCCACGTCTGGAAGATTCGTCCCAGATTTCCCGCTATAAGACATTTATAAAAGACTTTGACGTTCAATATTGAAGCTAACTACTATCCATTGGAGACAAAAAGTTTGGGTTCCCCATGGAGCCCCCCCCTTAAAAAACTTAAAATTTTACACTTTTAAATATTTTAATTTTTTGTCACAGATCGTTCAGAAATGTGTTAAAATGCACCCATGCCAAATTTGAGCTGAATCGGTTAAGTTTTGCTAATTTTAGACACAGGTGTGCGTATACGGAAGAATCACCCCCTATGCAGTATTGAATGCTATAAAATTCATTAAAAACGTGTTATTTTGAAGTTGTTATTTTGAATTAAAAACGTAAAAATTTGAAGCGTGGACATTTTTGTTTCATTCATTCATTCATTCATTTTATTTATGTGGACATGTGCGGGCGGACGTGGACAACACCTACGTGGACAAACGTGGACGTGGACACTGAAATTCATGTCCACTTTCGACTCTGCGGAGACGTGCCTGTATTTAACTGTTTAGGGTCGACAGCTTAAACTTAGGTTTAGCTGAAGAAATGGTAGAACGAAAGTTTGAGAGTGACCTACAGTAGTTTCGTGCTTATCGTGAAATCTCACGGGATGGGGTGCAAAATCAAGCTGTGTGCGCATGTGTGCGGGAGCGGCATCTGTTAATTGCTAACTGCACATAGTAATTAAAATTATTGACTGTTGATGTGTTTATCGAATAGGACCAGCCTTTTTAGTTTACATAAGTTGCATGTTGGTATTTGTAGGTAATTTGTGTCCGAAAGTGCAACTATTTTTGTTTGTAGACAGAATGATCAACAGTTCTTCCCTAAAGTTGTAAGCTTAAGATATAAGATGTACGTTTGTATGCGCCAATGATAACGAAAAGCAGATTCCAATTCGTGATCTGGGGTACAGAAACCCTGTATCCTACAATTTTTTACAGCCTAATATTTATTGATTGTCCTTGGTTTCCCCCATGCAAATCGAAAAAATAGACTTTCGCGAAATATGAAATAATATTTACGAAATATTTCGCTATATTTGATCTTGGCGCTGTGTAAAACATACCCATTTCAAATTTCAGCTCAATTGGTCATTAGTTTTTTAAAGGTTTTAGCGCCGGGGGTCGGTCAATAGAGGTAAGACCCAAAACAAAAATGCTCCTTTACCATAACCGCTGTCGCATTAACAAAAACTTTGGGTCAGGTCCCAGAGTAACTTTGCTCTTTGCAGGCGACTTCGGCAAACTCCAGAGTTGGCTCCGGGTCCAAAATTTCAGACCCGGCCCGAGCCCGGACCCGCTAAGCCGGACCCGGACCCGTCCAGACCCGGGTACCCGGATCTAAAAACGAACCAGTTTGCATTTCAAACCTTCACTGCATTCTTAAATTTCACTACATTCTTAAATTTCACTGAAACTTTACTAATAGCCAAGTCATTAATAATACCTGTGATACGCTTTAGGTAAATTTATTTTACGCTTTCGACAATTTTTATATGATTTGAGTGCTAGGGCTCGTTTGGGATTTCGTTAGGGTATTGGTAGCAGTTTCTTTTAATGAGTCCAGAGACAGTGTCCTTCGGATAAGTTTACGATTGCTTTGGATTTGGAGGAAAGAAGGTGGTAGCTTATAATATCATCTATCTTGTTTGCTAGATTTAGTTTTGTGCGCTTTGTAAAATCTTGTACTAACTTATCAATTCCAGTTATCATATTTCCACTTCCAATTCTACTTACATATTTTGTTTCTAGCCCAGCAGAGCAGCATAGGCCTCAGGCCTCAGCTAGGCAACTACTAAACATTCTATCTCATTGCTTAATACATCGGTTCTACCAACCTTTTATTAGAAAAACAACAAATTATAATGTTTTGTTTGACATACCTAAATGTACCAAAATCCAGTTTTTTTCAGTATTTTGGACCCGGACACGGATTTGGACACGCGGGTACCCGGACCCGCGGGTCCTAAAGTTGGACCCGGACCCGGCGCCAACTCTGCTACTGCCTCTTGTTTTTTGTCAAAAAACCGTTGCCATTTTGCAGCCATGTGTCGCCTTTCGCGCTATGAGAGAGAGAGAGAGATTGAGAGCAAGAGAGAGTATTGGTGGCCGCACTGCGGTAGACCAGATAGCGCGCAGCAGACAAGGGAAGCTTTATGTTAAGTCAGCTGTGGCGATTGACACAGTGACACATGGCTGACGCAGACAACGGTCAAATACAGCCCAGAGCTGACTAACATATAAATAGGCTGCGTGCGCGTGCTGCATCATAGAATCAGGTTTCATAACTCTTAAGCTTTATTTTAAGGATTGACTGAATTAATGGAATCATCTTCTTGAAATACTTATAAATTCAGTAAATGATTTATGAAGAATTTCCTGAAATATTCTTTAACGGTCACTAATGCTTTCTTGGACTTTCTACCGCGCATAACTGTAGTTTATCAAATTATATCAAACTTTCTGAATGAACGTTATCAGTGAATTTAATGATGGAAAGACCGCCGAACAAAAAGACTTGCTTATCTGACGGTCGTGGTGTATAATGATTAGTATGCAACTATATAGTAAAACAATTTTCAAATAATGCCTGTATCATATATTAGCTTTGTAGTAGTATTAGTGTTGTTTCAGTAACCGATTTTAGTTTCAGTTTCAGTTTTAGGCGGCGGTCCAAGATGATTTCAATTTCAGTTTCAGTTTCAGGTCTCCCAAGAATATTTCGGTCTCAGTTTAAGTTTCAGTCGGTACCATGAAATATCAGTTTTAGTTTCTGGCGGAATTTCAGTTTCAGTTCATTCAAAAAACTGCAGTTTCTACCATTCAGACATGATATCGTGCATAGATTGATATTATTTATTGTACCGCTGCATAATATTAACGAAAAAGTTCTTAAAACATTCAAATTTTCATTTTTTGAGGAAAGATTGAAAGTAGCTTCGGTCCGAGTTTCAGGTCTCCACCCAAAATAGTTTCAGTTTCAGTGTCAGTGCCTGAAACATCACTAAGTAGTATTTCATATTTATTTGTATTCCTATGTTTCTGCGATTAATTAATTAATTAGCAATTTAAAGCCGGATGGACCATATAGCCCAAGTTTCGACATCTTATCTTCCAGGACGGAGCCCAGTTGACGGTTGACAGTCTGGGGGGTGTTTTTTCTTCAACACGTCAACCCTACTTTATGAGTAAATTTCCACGCCTGGGAGGAAAATCGAGTTTCAATAGCTGTCCAATGAACAAGAAAGCTGACAATGAAAAGTTTGATGATCTCGAGCCCTGTTCGAGCGTTGCATGCAAACAACCCCAGCGCCTGCTGTATTTCATCGGCGGAAAACCCGTTTCACCAGGTGATAGGAGAGGTTATGCACATTAAAAGTAACGTATCGTTTATTCAGTCTCAGAATCAACTCTTGCACCTAGAAATCAATTAGTTTATTTTCTACCATGAGAGTTTAGCAAAAATTCCCCACAAACTTTGCCCGACCTCTAACCTTTATGGGTGCTTGGGGTGCTCTCCAATGATAAAAGGAAGAGGAAACAATTCTCTATCGATCTTTGGCAGCTTCATCTTTCTAGGTGCTCTCAGTAAAAATGGAAGCCAAAAGTGTAAAATGGTCATTTTCAGCCGTTAGTTCTGGGGAAATTCAGACATGAAAGGGTTAATAAGAGCAAGAGTACATAACAGCTACTGCCTGACTTTTCCTCAATTCAACTAATTCAATAAATGAAAATTTAATAAAATCTTGCTAAAATTTAATATGAGGATTTTTGATATTGCAGACTGTAATTTTCGCAGCTAGCTACTGCAGTCAAGTTATTTGTTTTATATTGTTATTATTTGGAATTGATCAGATATTGGGAATTTGTAATTCCGATTATGTCACTACTGGCAACAGAAGAGCTTCATGTTCCAAAGTTGGAAGAATTAGCCAAAGGTTTGTTTACTTGTAAAAGGCTATTTCGCATGGTCCTCCAAAATGTTGGACGTAGTTTATTATATATGGCTCCAAAAGTATGTGTACAAACTTCATGTAAGGGTGTTGAGACCAGAATATGACAACATTTTGCCTAACAGAAATTCCTAGGCATAGGAAGCAGCAGCAGCCATGTAGGAGAAACACGGCAACTACTTCAATTAGACGTTAGCGTTTTTTGTATGATCTGTGCAAATCGTTATAAATTGCCACATCACGAGTACGCCACCTTGTGATTGTTTCATTGAAACATATACAAGAAGTAAGAGACCATAAACTTGTCATTGGATTGATAGAAATGATGAAATGAGTGTTTGATGTTATTTTCAGTCTTGAAAGAAGGTCTGTCAAAGAATTTTGCAGAATCTGTGGTATCCGTTGTTGATTGTCCCAACCTTTCCGAAAAACCATTCGGTTTTGTTGGATCGGGTAAGACCAAACTAACATGACATGTCTCAGTTTCCTTACGATGTAAAATACTGCTTTAGTTGATTTTAGTCTAGTTTCAGTTTTAGTCGACGATCCAAAATGATTTCATTTTCATGATCATTTTCAGGTTCAGACCTCTTCCCAAAATCGTTTGATCATCCCTGAAACGTCACGACTTAAAAATGAATCTGTCACAAATTATGCCGTAAATGTTTTCCGAGTTTTTCTATTTTTTAGGAATATGTGGGTCTCCGAAAATTGCGGATGTCGGTGGAGTGCCTAATTTGATTCCGATTCCAAAAAAAGATAAGGTTCCAAACAACCTTTAATCTAAATTGACATATTACATTATACACATGTCTAACTCTAAATGCTTTCTAAGACCCAGTTTCTTCAAAGATTAAACTGATTAGACTAAAATTAATCCACATTGAAGAAACAGAAATCTTATTATTTCTTGACTGTTATTATGAACTATATATTTGTTGTTTTTAGACATACGACCTGGTGGAGATATGCAAATTAGTTGGAGCCAAAGACAGGGCTTTCGTTATTGGTCCTGGTGCAGGTCCATTTCATAAACTCAAACAAAATTCTGAGGTACAGTATGTGGATGATTTCAGCTTACTGAAATCAAATTGACCTTCTTTTTGGCGACATCATTGCCGTTAGTGTATATGTTACGTACCGTATGAGATTTTGTACCGTATAATACATACCGTATTAAACGGTACGTACCGTATAATACGGTACAACTTTTTCTGTACCGTATTAAACGGTACGTTCCGTATTATATTGTACGGTTAGTTTTTGTACCGTATTGGCAAAGAACCGAATACTTCTGTTAAGTAATATTAAGTAAAACAAATGATACAAATTTTGCAGTTTTGCTACAAAATATAGCGTCTCAAGATGTCGCTTCCGTCAAAACCGTATTTTTGCACTAAAAACTAACTTTTTTCTGTGCATACTAAAACCAAGGCGCTGTTGCGGACGGTTGCATTTGGAGAATACCCCAAGCTATAGATTTTAAACCACCTTTAGCAAAAATTTTCGGAAAAAATTGTCGTATGCTAAAATAATGATAGATTTATAAATTATTCAATTGCCACAATTTGCATGACTAAAATATATAGAAACTTTGGGTGCTGGTAAAACCCAGCCCAGCCCCCAGCCCCAGCCTCCAGCCCCGATGGGTAAAACCCAGCCCTCCAGCCTCCAGCCCTCCTAGGTAAAATCCAGCCCAGCCCCAAGAGTAAAACCCAGCCCTCATTTTCCAGCCCCAAGGGTAAAACCCAGCCCCCGTTTTCCAGCCCCTGGGATATTCGGTTTTTCCCAGCCATCAGCATGAAACGGTTCATATAAATTCCATTCATGTGAACCAGTTTCTAACAGCAAGCAGTTGATACTAGGGTCCCGGCCGCCCGGCGCCCGGTACCTTAATTTTCTGGTTAGCCAAAATACAAGTTAAAATATGAAATATTTGATACTTTTGAAGATTTTAAGGCTCCAATTCGGCGAAACTGTCGTCGCAAGCAGGTAATCCTGCCGGTGAAGGCAGTTAGTTCGACTGGCCGGCCGGTCTACAGTGGGCCTGGGCCGGTTTCACTTCGCAGGGTCGGTGAATGACGCTAGCACAGAAGTGCTTTTGTCTTGTTTGCATTTGTTCGAAGCCTGCTAGATGCACACATTTTCATAGAGCTGTAATGAGGCGGCGTGACGCCAGTCCTCTAAAAATATTATGTGTGTATGTTTGAATTTATTTTGGATTGAAATAATGTTAGAAATTGTATTTTGAAAGTGAATTATAATGTGTAAAATTTATTCTGAAATTGTGTCTGAAATTTGTTTGAAAATTTGTGTGAAAGTCCTTTGCTTAAGAGTTTGTGTGCCTATGTGTAAAATACGTATATGTGTATCAGCCAGCCTAGCCAATAGGTGGCGCTGTTGAGACGTCTATTTTTGCGAGATGCCTCTCCCAGCATTTAGTCTGTCAAGGGGGTCTCAAATTGGACCAATCAAATTCTTCCACGCTGGCAAAAACTAGTTCTCCTTTAGACTTTTCAAAATCTATTCAGTCTAGTGTTTTCTTTCAAACTGTGCGGCCGTGTGTTTATTTTTGCGCTCCCCTCAACCTGACCCTTATTTGCTGTGCTTATATTTTCTTTATTAAAACTTAAAGTGGGTACCACTTTAAGTTCTTGTGAGCTCCAGGGTGACCCTGTAGAGCCACTCCTTTGTCATTAATTATTTCTTGAAGTTGTATTTTAATTGGTGCTCTCTCTTTTTGAAGTAGTCTCACTTTTATTTTAGTTTCTAAATTTCAATGAAGTTTCTAAAAATCTCTCTGAAAGTTTAGGTTCTCTCTAGTAATTTGGTTCTGTGTAGTTTAGTTGTTGTAATTGTCTTGTTTTGGTTGAAAACCCTTCTGTTCTCATATGTCGTAATTCATTTATCTGGCATTGTTTAGTTAGGCTTACTTTTCTGCACTGTACTTGTATTCAAAATTTTGTACGCATTTTCGGGGTTCGCCCCATTTGTCCAGCATAATTTTCAAGTAAATGTGGTCTCTTTTTGGACCATTTTAGGGTGTCATTTTAGCTTAGGTTTTTGTATTAGAATTGTATATTCGGTAAGTAGGGCTTTTCTGAGAATTTATTGGGTAGGTAGTTAGTTTATTTAAGCGTGTATTTTTCAGCAAATTTGGGGTAGGTTTCTATTTGAGTCTTTGCTCCTCATTGGTGGTTAAACTCCATTCGGTAGGATTCACTTAGGTAATTTGGCGAGGTTAGTTAGGTCGACTGGAACTACATCTCCTCCAGGTTCGACGTTACCCTTGTGCACAGTTTCCCACTCGTAAAGTTTGGTCGTTAGTACACTTCCAACTTTACAGAGCTATGTGCAAATGTAATTAGACATTGTGAAGTTAAATAAGCTTGAGCAATTGTTTATTTTTGATAGTTACATTTTAACATATGCCTATTTCTTTTAAGATTAAAGGGATTAGATTTAGATTAATCCGCATTAAAGAATCAGAACCTTGAATTTAAAGAAATAAAGTTTCATCCAGGGAGTCAAAAGAGTAAATCAGATAAAATTGAATCTCATTTGTCGAATGCACTGAGGCCTTGCCTAACCCTAACCCGGCATTAAAGGTACAACTATTTAAACATAACTCTTTTTGCCCTTCTGGGCGAGAGGTTCTACTTTTTTCGTTCTCGCTAGGGAGATCTACCCGTAGTTTGTCGGTCTGGGGGGAGCCTGCACCCCCTCATTCCCCCCACGTTATCCTATGGCTATTAAAATTTAAACTGGCTGTTTTTCAATCCTCTTAAAAACTACTGAAATTCAACTATAATTGCCTTTCTTCAAATTGCCTTCACTGGTCGGACAGCCAGCCTGTGACAGTTTAGTCTGTCGGACTGGAGCCAATAGCCGTCAAGAGTGTTAAATATTTCACATTTTAACTTACATTTTGGCTTGGCTAACCGGGGAAATAAGGACCCCGCTTTTCTGTGCTTGCTCTCAGGAACAGGGCCCAGGTTAATGGAATTAATACATGGACTGCTGGCTGGGAAAAACGTTACCCCAGGGGCTGCAAAACGTGGTCAGGAAAACGGGGCTGGAAAACGTGGTCAGGAAAATGGGGGCTGGAATACAGGGGCTGGAAAACGTGGTCAGGAAAACGGGTGGTCAGGAAAACGGGGGCTGGAAAACAGGGGCTGGAAAACGTGGTCAGGAAAGCGGGGGCTGGAAAACAGGGGCTGGAAAACGTGGTCAGGAAAGCGCGGGCTGGAAGACAGGGGCTGGAAAACGTGGTCAGGAAAGCGGGGGCTGGAAAACAGGGGCTAGAGAAAAGGGGCTGGAAAAAGGGGCTGGGTTTTACCCAGTGGGGCTGGCAGTCGGGGCTGGACTTTACCCAAGGGGCTGGAGGCTGGAGGCCGGGTTTTACCCACCGGGGCTGGAGGCTGGGGCTGGGGGCTGGGCTGGCTTTTACCCACACCCGAAACTTTGCTCTTGCAATTCTTATTTCTAAGCCACTCTGAACTTCTAATTCTATTAAATGTTCTGAAAATAAAAAGTGAAAATGTCTGAATTTAACTTATGAAAGTCAACGTTTTTACACAAAAATAACAAAAATACAAATATATAAATAAACAAATGAATATATATTAAGGTTTTAAAAAATTTTAATTTTATAAGTGCTTAGATTTCAACGCCATTCAAAATATTTTCAGACGGCTTTGTCGGAAGCGAAATTTTGAGAAGCTATTTTTGTAGCAAAACTGCAAAATTTGTATCATTTGTTTTATTTAAGGAAGATGGAACTATTTTCTACATCATCATCGCTTTCTTCCCAAAAATAGATATAGCTTCCAACAAAACCGTCTGAAAATATTTGAATGTTATTCAAATCTAAGAACTTATTAAAAAGTTTTTTTAAAACATTAACATTTATTTGTTTGTTTATTTGTATTTTCGTTCTTTTTGTGTCGTTGACTTTCAAAAGTTAAGTTCAACCATTTTCACGTTTTATGTTCAGAATATTTAATAGAATTAATAGAATTAGAAGTTCAGAATTTTATGTGGCATAGAAATAAGAATTGCAAGAGCAAAGATCTTTTTAGGCTTGCAGATCAGATTCAGTTCTTTGCCAATACGGTACAAAAACCGTACAATATAATACGGGACGCACCGTATAATACGGTACGAAAATTGCCGTACCGTATTATACGGCACAAAATCTCATACGGTACGTAACATATATACTCATTTGTTTTCTGCTTTTCTGTCAATGTGATGTAAGTACAGGTACGGCTACTTGATTCTTGTGCCTAACAAATGCAAGAGCACACACACTGGTACAGGTTTGTTAGTTTTCCTTAGAGTCTGACCTGAAATCTGCCATGCTTCATTTTCGATTACCAATTTTCAGTATTCTTGTTGACTCCGTAACTGCGACAGTTAGTCCGCATTCTTTCAATCTAGTAGTCGATGGTTCGATTCTCCGCTGAGCTGTAACTTTTTGTGCGTTTCAGATGATGGCCAACGCCTTGATTTGTACCGAAGGAAATAAAGTTGGCACCTACTTTGCATTTACAGAGGACGGTATTGCCCCAGGCTATTCGCTGCGGCAGTATTGCGGGGAAACGGGATTTGGTCTCATGGCAAATCTTTTCATTTCCGAAGGCAAAACCGGCCCTGTTAGTTTGCAGTTTAAGTTGCAGTTGTTTTTAGTTTTTTATTAAATCTTTGTTTTTCAAATTTGACGTCAGTTTGTTTAGGCTTAAGCTCATGAATCTAATTAAGAATATATTAGGCTCAGGTTTAGCCAACTTGCCTTACCAAAGCTATCTGCTAAGTTTCCACGTTTTAAATTTAAGATTTTCTATATATTTTGGATATTTTAATGTTGACTTTTGCTTAGGTACTGGAAGTGAAAGTCAGTCAACGAACGGGTGACCTAGATTTCGTGAGTTGCATGCGAAGTGCGTTGAAAGAAGCCTATGGGGAAAAGCATGTGGGAATGGGCGGCTGCTTTCTCATCGAGAAAGGAACCGCTAAACTTCACTGTATGGTACGCTTATGTAAAAAATAAAAGGAAACTCTGCAAATAAATGAATTAAGACTCGCAGGTTCTATTTATTTGGTAGTGTATGCCCTAGTTTCCTCACTCGTGCCTATATAAGAAACTATCGAAACTAATAGAAAATAATAACGCTGTCACTTTAATCAAAGACTACAAACTATACATTTGCGCCAAAAATTATAGAAGTTACAGAAATCGACAAAACAAACCAATACTTCACAAAATCGGCCGCACTGGCCTAGTCACAGCTGCCAAAAATCGCACAACCGAATCACCCAAAACCCAACTTGACAAGCCCAGTGACTACCAAAACACTGCCTAGTTTTTGCCTCTCTACCATTCAGCCATAGTGCAAAGCCAGTCTGCAGCCAAATCTAATTTGCATTTATGATTCGAGTGGAAATTTCCAATATTACGAACAGAAAGAAAGTGAATTTCGAGTAATATTCCACAAAATACCCCCTCTTTTGAGGCGCGCGCCCTCGCCGCGAATACTGAAAAGTAGGCCAAATTAGTAAATTAAAAGGAAAATTAGCTTAGGTAACCTAGGTACCAGTATGATAAAACGCTTTTGAGTAGAAATTGCAAAATATACAACCTAAAACTACTGCTGGAGAACCGCTCCAGAGACACAACACAGTTTGGACGCCACAATACAAGACAAGGGATCCCACTACCGGTCATCCAAACTGGATAAGACAAAGTAGACAACACAATACACGACAAGACATTACGTACTACAACTAGCTACTAAACTACGTACAACCATACAGACATGGGTGAGGGCACAGACAACAAAGAAGAGAATATATGAACATATTCAAAGCCTATTCCTGAACCTCCGACAAAACATTAACTGAAGAAAATTGTATCTAATCTCAAATGAAATAGAAAACAACCGGATACAAAGTCTGACAATGCCAGAGAACACGATATATTACTAATATAAAGCACATATTATAAAGCATACTTGCAGTAAAGCACCACAGAATCGACATCATGGCAAATAATGGCAGCGAGCACAAATGACAAGAATTTTGAAGAGACAAATATCGTGTTCGATTTTAGGAAAAAAACACAAACCAATAGTTAGATACCCGAAACAAAATAGAATGAGGAAAATTCAACATGATTAGAGCTGGTAGTAGAACTATAGAACAGCAAAAGAAAAACGAAAAGACGGTACAATGGCCCAGCCAAGGTAGCGAGCGCCCTACTCAAAAGAAAATCCGAAACCTCCGGCATTTAAAGAAAAGTAAGAAGAACAACAATGTTCAACAAAATTTAGTAAATTTTTACCCCAAGGTTCCCCCTACCCACGCATAACCCAAAACTATAAACACTCTTCCCCACCACATTATAAATATCAGCAAAACCACAACATATACATGGGGAACAAGGGACAACAGCAGCGAGCCTAGCCCCACTACAGGAGTCTTCTGGGAACCAACACAGGGCAGGCACGCCCCTAGCCAACCGCTGGCGTCTCTACGCACCAGCCCACCCAACGTCACTACAACCGCAAGCCACCAACAGTTCCAAAGGGCACAAAGCCAGGTACCAATCACAACCAACAAATAAAGTTCTAAAAGGTCGCACCGAGCTGGCCACACAAGGCACCCGAATCACCGGTACAAAGTCACTGAAGACCACCACCAACATGTCCCACCAATGCTCCTAGAGAGCCGCCCCCCACGGGGCTAGAGCCCTCCAGAAACCAGATAGCACCCGTGGGACCCCGGACCAACAACCAACCTCACTAGAGCCAAACGAGGTTCCTCAAACCACAACAGGCACAGTTCCAAACCAAATAGCCAGAACCTTCGGCGCCTGAAAAGCCAAGAAAACCAAACCGGCACAACCATGGGGAGGCTTAGGCTCACCGGGCGGGGTGGGATGGAAAAGGCAAATACAGATACAAGTTTTATTAGCAACATAACAGAAACTGTAATACAAAAATACAAAGAATACAGACAACCATATACCACCACAGCTACAAAACCACAACCATAACACCACATCTACTACCAGCTCCCTACAGCTACTGGCCCTACCTACGAATTTCAGGAGGGAAACAGCCAACGCTTCCTGCCCCAGGAATCCTAATCCCAGGGGGAGAAGCACTGACAGTTCCCTATCAAGGAAAAACGGCTTGAAACTAACGGAATCTATGTGAGAACGCCGCCAGTCACTCTCCACCCTCCCCAGAATCCTGATCCGGGGATTAGGGTAGTGACGGCCGCGCCCTACGAGAAGCGAAAATTTTGAAGCATCCAGTTAATTACGGCCTATGTGCAATAACAGTGATCAAACAAAAAGTGTTAAAAGGTAATAAAACGTGGTAAAATGAGTAAAAGTTAAGAAAGTTGCATTCAAGGTGTAGGAGGTTCGGGATACGAAACAAACAAAAGCCCAAGGCAGTGTTGAACCACCCGGAAACCATGGAAGCCCCTTTCCATACGTTTTCTTCACCTTAATGAATTTGTCAATTAGATCTTGCATACGCGTCAACCAAATTATACAGGATTTAACCAAATTTTTGAGTGTAAAGTACATACGTATATCCACACATATACGTGCATAGAATAATCAAAGAATCCAGTTAAATGTTTGAGTCACAAAAAGGAAAAGCTAAACTTTTATCAACTCATACTCACATTATAAAGCAATAAAAATGCAAAAGAATCTCTAAGGAAACAAAAGGGTATCAGCTTGCTTTAACACCCCAACCCAAATTTCCAAACCTCCTACACAAAAATGTAACATAAAATGAAGATTCTAGTTTCAACAATAGTGATCACAAACATGGGTTATATGAATGAGCCGAACATAACCTAAACGTTAGCTACAAAAATATAAGAATTCAATTTTATGCGTATATAGTGCAATGTACAATACGTTAGTAATGCTAACAATAATATCTAGCAGTGGCCAAATTTATAAATCAAGAAAATGGTTATTTTGAATATTCGAGTAATTCGAGTAATATTCCACACTTACTTAACTCTGCAGAAACGCACAGTACAAGAAAGAGCAATTGAGTAAAAGTTAAATTTCATTTCGGATTTTCTTGAACAACGGCTTTAAATTAAGCATATCCTGGGTTTTTCACTTGAATATGTTCGTGTGCCTATTTGTGCCTGCAGGTATGCGCAGTTTAAAATTTGGTTTGAAGTTGTTTGTTTGGATTTAATCAACTGCCAACATTTCATATGGTTGTTGTAATTTCAGCCTCATTTTTCCACCACTCCGTTGGATAGTTCAGAAAAGGAACAGGCTTGGCTCCGATTCTTTGACATGGAAGCGCCTTTGGTCTGCTCAACTGTCTTCCACTCTTCCGATCCTAAGGTATCGTATCTAAGAATTGCAAATTGGAGTTCTTCGCCAGGCTTACCCTTCTGGAGGAAGGCGGCTGAAAATGAGCAGTTTTGCGTTTTCGGCCGCCATTTGCTTTTACTAAGAGCACTATACTATGGGACTACCACCAATCGATAGAGAATTAATTCCTCTTCATTTTATAATTACCTAGTGACGGGTCAGCGCTCGTTATAGTCAGAAGTAGGAATCTTTCTGCTCACGAATAGCAGCCGATGCTAGAATCGTTTAAAATGAATACAGAAACATAGCACAGCACATTTTTTTAAATTTCTCCATTCTTGAGCTTCATTCCTTTAGCTATTTTTGAATCACTACTCCAAATTGTAGTGGGAAATTGTCGTGTCGAGGCAAAAAAGAACCACATCATCAGAGCTCCATCTTGCAACCGGTGTTTGCTCTTTTTAACAGAAATCAAAAATAACCACTTGTGCCAAAAACAACACCACGAGGCGTAAAAGGATTAGAAATAAAAGTGATATTAAATATGATAGGAACTGGTAAAAATGGTAAAGTTGGTATGAATATAACAAGTCAGCCATAAAGAGTCTTGCAGGCTGATAGAATAGCTGAGTGGTAGAGCGTTTGACTTTAAGCTGGGTTGGGTTATGGTTCGAACAACGTTCAGGTTTTTCCTTTTGTAAAATAGAAAGAAAGTTTTAATATATACGTAGACGTCGCAAGTCAAGAAATATTTCTATCATTTATTTAATAGTTGTTTCAGGACTACGCAAACAAACACGCACAAGCTGAGATACTAGATGTGGTTGTTTTGTCAGAGCAAACGCGGAATTTGTTGAAAACTTTGAAGAAACTTTGCCGCTACAGGCTAGTTACTTTCATTCCATGAATTCCATTCCATTCCATTAGTATATGAAGTGTCCTTTTCACAAGCACTATTTCTTTGTTTAGGGTCTATCCTTGCGCCTGGACCACAGTCATTGCTACAGTTTTCACGGTCAAGGAGGTCACTACCACTACGATGTCAGTCCCAATTCTGTGGTCTATCGTGCGTATCTACTGCCGGCTGAAACACTGAATCGAATTGACTAAATAAGCTAATCAGCACACAGCTGAATTCGGTCAAAGTCAATATCAGCTCAGCCAATATATCAGTCTTTTGTTGTGTTGAAGTAAAGATTGTGGATCTATTACAATTACAAACACAAATACATTCAAATACAAGTTTCCTAAAATTTTTCTTCATTTTCTTTTTGGGAAAAGAAGTAAATTTCATCAGCATAACAAAATTGGCTACAGCTTTTCAGTCTGTGCTTGAAGGCGAAGAGATATACCTAAGCTAACCAGTTACTGTCAACAGTTAGCACAGCATACATTAATCAATTCATAGTATTAAAGGAACGTTTGTTTTTAGGGAATCTTTTCCATTTTCGTCTTTTACCTCCTCCAATGAATAAAACAGTGCTATAAATCGGGTGACTGTGTTTCAATTTTATTTCCAAGTTTTATATATTCTTTAACTTAACATTTTTGTTAAAAATTGTATTTTGTTTTTAATAGATGAAAGTACCGTAGTGGCAGCGAAGTGCAGTTAAAAATTATTTCTTCCAATCAGGCTACTGTTGACTCAAAACTCATCCTTTAATAATTAAGGCCCCATTAGCTTAATCACAGAACTCTTTAAGCCTAACAGGAACGCTACCCATTATTTCCTAGAATCTCTGTTTTTGCGATGGCAGACTTGTTTACAATTGCTCTTATGTCTGCGTGAGCAGCCAATCAAATGTCATTCTCCCAATCATATACACTTCCCTGCTAAGACTGAAAGAATATGAAGGTTTTCAAAGAGTTTGCAAGCCGTACGACAATTCATGGTGTCCAAGATTTGTTTCAAAATACATCTGTCACTGCACAGATTGTGTGGGCCTTAATTATGACTGCTTCCACCGCCGTTTTGACGTTTCAATTTTCCTTGGCCATTCTAGAGTACAACGAAAATCCGACCGCCTTCAAATTCGAACACCTCCCAATTACGTGGATACCAGAACTGCGTGTTTGCCCGAATAGTTGGGCAAATGAAACTCGTGCCATGGAGTTGGGTTTCAACCGCGAATCTCTGCACTATCTATCATCTTTGCTGGGCGTTCGGTTTAGGGAAATCAGGGAACCACCTGATCTGGACTGTGTGATGGGTCGAAATTTGTTTAGAAGTGTCATGACTATCTTAAATTTCACTACATTGGATGCGATACTGGAACAACTTCTCCTCCCCTCAAGTATTGCTTCAAACAGCGCATTTCGAGATAGTCATGCTAATTTTACTACCAGTTTGGAAACCAATGGGCGGTGTTAAAGCCCTCATGTTGACAGCACGACAGACTTTAAGTGTAAGCCCAACATTTGGAACTACGATTGTCACCGTGAACACATCTGGTTTGGTTGACAGTATTAGCCGTTGAAATAGTCTAAACCACAGTCTAAATCCTTTCTATGCCAGTGTGTCCATTGGCATACTCCAGGAATCGCCAGTCCCTTTATGGATTGACCTGAGACAAACATCCTATCTTATTCTGTCCATTGAAGAATTCCAAATCCCATCTTCCGAATAGACCGTGCTCCTGGAAAAAACATTGATCCTACCAATCGTTTACTGCACTGTCTTAACGATGTACTCCTGATGCCTTTAGCAAACTGTTCCATCTATAGCGGGTCGAGCAACGCCTCATACAATGACCACTGTGATCTGCTGTACGTTGAATGTATGCAAGCTTTCATAGTCCACCAAAACTACTCCATGGATGAACTACAACAGATACATGATCGCTATATGACCAGGGGCCGGTTCCATATAACTTTGACTCGCATGCTGGTACTAGCATGCGAGAACTCGCAATGCCAGTGCTAGTCGTCGAGTCAAGTGTACCATAAAACTTTTCGTTTGACTCGACGAAATTAGCTAAGCGAGTGCGGCGACTCGACAAACTAGCAGTGCTAGTGCGAGGACTAACACTGAGAGTGCGAGTTCGCCAGAAAATAACCATAATCATGTAAAAAAATCGCATAAAATTCAAATCTCAATGAAACTTTGTAGAAACTGCACACATTCGAAAAAACTTACAAAAACGTGCGTCCCTTGATTTTGAGTCTATTCTGATAAAAAATGAAAAAGTTATCAAACTTTAATTATCACTTCTCTAGTCAAAATAGACTAGAGAACTAGACGGATGCTAGTAGCGTACTAGCAAGGCAAGAGGAAATTTTTATGGAACCCGATTAGTCTACTAGTGTTCAAACTTGTGAGAAGCTAGACTCGCAAGTCGAGTGCTAGTAGCTAGTCGACTGCGAGGGCTTTATGGTACACTTGAGTCACTAGACTCGACAACTAGCATGAGTCTAGTTGTAGAGTCTAGTACTCGCAAACTTTTATGGAACCGGCCCCTGTTTGGGGGCTGTTGATCGCCCTTGTCACAGATGGTTGTTTCTGACCCACGTAACTCAGAATCGAAATACAGCTGACTCGTAGTACAATCTTATTTAGTAAAGAATTCTGTATTTACAGTCTGCCCACCCTGATCAGCAATAGCGGCGGAGCACTATCACTGTTTACTGGAGCATCAGTTTTGCCCATCCAACACATTCTGTATTTCTTTGCTTTTAGCGGCAAGAGTCAAAGGAAAACGAAGAATCCGGGTGACTGCAGGAAAAAAGGTGAAACCTAAACGGATGCCATGTACAGTATACAAATATTGATTGATTTTGTACTTCACACGTTAGCACTTTACCAATACAGATCCTTTATAGTATATATATATATATATATATATATATATATATATATATATATATATATATATATATATATATATATATATATATATATATATATATATATATATATATATATATATATATATATATATATATATATATATATATATATATATATATATATATATATATATATATATATATATATATATATATATATATATATATATATATATATATATATATATATATATATATATATATATATATATATATATATATATATATATATATATATATATATTCACAGCGCAACCAATCATACAACCATTTTGCAATCTTCCACTAAGGCACTTGAGAAAGTAGGGTAAACGACTAAGAATTTTTAAATGGATCAAAGTTTGTAGCTGATTATCATTATTTGTTTGTCTTTTTTGATTCACATTTATTTTGTGCTAAGCCAAGGTTGCTAGGTATGGCACCAGAATGTAATGTTCATTAATAGCAAGAATAGTCGCAATGCCAGCGGTTTGTTAATCAGATCACACTTATTTTAGATCAATATTTTGATATCTTGCCGTTCGAATTCCTAGCTAAAAACCTATTCAGAATCAGTCGTTAAGGTTTTACAAGGTTTGAATGATTCTAGCTATTATTTCAAACAATTACAATTACGGGGCTACGTATGAAACATTAGTGTACAATCATATTCCGCGTTGAGACAATACATAGTTTTAGCATAACATACATCATACATGTACATATAGATCATGCAAGGTACATTATTCCTTTAGTAGACCATTGGGTATGAACCACGTATGACGAGAATCAGATACTTGGTGAATTTACGCAATAAACCTATTTTAAGAACTCTTCAAAAAGGATCTCTAGCAAACTATTGACAATCTATGGCTTTCATAGACTTACGAAGTTATCTTCCGAGAAGCGGAGAATCGATCCGTCCAACTGGAGAGGGGCTGGGACAGGCAGTGGGTACTGGGGTGTGGTGATTGGATAAGCATAGCAAGTGCTAAATTCAATAGAATGAACAGTAGAGAACTGGGTTGGCAGTGCACGAGGTAAAACGATAAAATCCAATCCAAGCAGCTCTCACAGAGCTTAGGTCTTCGTGACCAAAAATCCGACCAATAGGCTGAATCCAAGCCTCCGGCGTAACAGCCGACCACAGAATATTACCGTAACGACAAGTCAAAAATCACACGACTGATCACTGCCACTGCCAACCCAAGGACTGAAGTTCAGGTCTCTCACGAACTGAAATCAGCCACAACCTCGTCAGAGGGCGTTCTACTTTTTGCAAGTATCCAATCACCGTGATCTTACCGTAAGCCTGTTTCGTCGGCTCTTTTTGTTTTCGTCAGACAGCCGACCCAGCTTGACGTCAAAAGAAGTTACATAACTTCGGGGTCAAACTTTGATTACATTAGGGCTTTTCTCAAGGCTCCTTTCAGACGATTTTGTTTTCAATTTCCTTTCAAGAAAGCATTCAGGGAAAAAAGATAACGTCACAAAACACTAAAGGTGCCTTCATAGTCGCGAACGCAGGTGTACGCGTGTCGACGCGTGCCTACGTGCGTCTACAAACGTCAATATCATTTTGCGCGCATCAACGCGCGTCGACGTACGTCGATGCGCGTAAACTGGAATGCTACAATTGGGCGCGTCGACGTGCGACGCTTCCAGTGGTAGCATACCACCAGGGCGTGATGTCACGTTTGGAGGCGTCGACGCCTCCAAATGTAACATGGTAGTGTACCGCGCTGACGCGTTTCGACGCGCGTCTACGCACGTCGACGTGCGTCTACGCGCGTCTAGAGGCGGCTGAGACTATGAAATCACCATTAGCGTCACCAAAACCTCAAAACAATCTCAGATTCATTATACAAAAGAAAC
>JASAND010021768.1:0-29481 GCA_030248195.1 Trissonchulus latispiculum
GCGCAGCTAAGCTTTCGGTTTGTTTGCGATATCACAATATTAGCGCGGCATTCTTAGTTTGAGGGAAACCTAAGGCGCCCTGAGGCTTTAATAATAAATTCTGTGTTCCTTCCCTGAAGCGGTTTGGATGACTAAACAGGAAGGTATCCACAATTTTTATATCAAGCTCGGTGTAGATTAGAGCTGGAGATAATATGCCAAAAGGAATATCGGAATCGGATTTTCCAGAAATTGTCACAAAATTAATTATCTGGATATTTCTAGAAAATTGATGAGGAAAACAAGTGCTGGTTTCACAGTTACACAAGTCTACACAACGTTAGTTTAAATTGCTTCAGACGTCAGGGAATTATATGTTAAGTATTCCCTCGCTTGAGAGTAAATTGTTCGCCAGCGAATACCTACAACCCTGCTGCTGACAAGTTTTTTGCCAAGATTTTTTGAAGGAAATTGGAAAAATCTAAAATCAGCTGATGCCTAATGATGAAAATTTAAGTAAATTTGCAGGGCAGAGGATAAGGGATTTTGTGAGTCAGGTTACTATTTATTAAGCCCACTCACTTTCAGTTTAGCCTTAATGAAACCTTAGACGAGTCTCAGTTTAAGCATTGCTAAAATTAGTCTAAAAATTAAGACTTCTAATCCTGTTATTCCTGGTGGGTGGGTGGCAATCTTTGCATGAGCAGTGTGATGTTCCAACAGTGGTACTGTTGACTATATCAGCAAGAGTACATAACACAAGAGAAAATGACAAAAGCATCTGTATGTATTTATAGCAACAAGCGTGGCGCTAACGGCTAACCAGCCCCAACCACCAATTGGTACCCTGTCGAAACGAGGGTACGCTCACTTGCTCTATGCTTATTTGTTTAAAGTTCAAAAACACAAACAGTACCTTCTTGAATTTTGTGCCTGTTTCGAGCGTTAGAATACAGTTGGCGAATTTGTTTGATCCACTAGGATCCAATTTGGGATGGGGCAGCCGTTAGCGTGCAGAGGATGTCGCACGCTTATAATATGTTGAATATATATGCCTGTTGTCATACCCTTATGTATTACATATATACTAGTGGTGCACAAATTACAAATCAACTGCTGGTTCATTTTATATTTTTGTGTTGACGGTAAATAAGAAATCAAGAACCAAAGCATTTAGCAAAGATCTCAGCATCACAAAGTGATATTAGTGGAGTATAGAGAAAGCGGGTTTAGAATTGTACAGAGTACAGACTGCTCTATCTCGACAGTGCGCCATTCCATCTATGTCCTGTCCATAACAGCTTTTTTGCTCCGCCTGAAAGCATCCGTGTATCATAATTAAAAAAATTGATTACCATTTGCCAAAAAGTGGAATTTGTGCAAAAACTCAAATGTATATATTCGAACGTTCTGTGTCCAATTGAGCTCTGTTTTTTGACACATGACCAACTAACTCCATTCACAGTGCATGTGCAATATCAGATGCTTTAGCTGAAGACAGCTTGTAACCAGTTCAAAAAGTTATACTTTTTGAACACTTTTCCCTGTAATGCAATTTTTTAAGTCTACCTTCCTAAACTGTTCATTCATGAGCGAGGACTAGGGGTTGGGGAATTGCTGAATTTACGTCAGTCCTGCTATCATCCATTTCTCTAAAATTTATTCATGAATTTAGTTTTCAGCATTATGTCTTTCGGGGGATTATTTTCTTTCGAAAGTGGTCGGAAAGGTCACCCCATGTGACCATAAAGTGCCTAAGGAAATGCTTCAGTGATTAGTGATTAATTAGTTAAACTAAACTCATTGCATACTAAACAAGTTTCGATAGAAACTGTTGTCTGACACAAAGGAGTACCGAACAGCTATTGATATACATATTCCCTAATGTTTACGTGCTGAAATTATTTCTCTATTAGATTACTATCATGAGTGGAACTATGTAGTCAATCGAGCAGTTTACCCTAGATTATAATCAAGTGACGTTGATCTGCTTTCAGTTGAGTGGGTCTAAGCATCAAAGATGTTTTGAAAATCTAGCAAAAGGGTAAAAGCTTTTATTTTTAGGAATTCGCCGTGCACTCGTTCCGCGCTGACGCAAAACTTTTCACTTGTTGTTGTTGTTCTTGTCAAAGCTGTCGGGTACACCCATACTAAATGAATATGAGTTCTCTGCAACCTAAATGACGGTATATGCCTAAATAAACCTTTCTATCAATTTTGGTAAGATAGTTAAGATAGTAAGACAAGATCAAGAGTCCATGATTTTCTTCTACATATTAGAAGAAGAGTAAGCTCCTCTTCTTGGCATTGCGTAACGGTGCTCCGACCACAATACGCGAATGTTCCACCGTTTGGGAGGGGGTCGGTAAAATCGCCACCCCCTCCCCTGGTGGGGGTAGGCGAGCTGATTCTGGCTTTTGAAAAAGGGTCCCCGTTTGGGGGTCGACAAAGAGGTCCCCGTTTGGTGGGGGGGGGGTATGCAAAGGGGTCCCCGTTTGGGGGGGTCACAAAAAGTGGTCCCGTTTGGGGGGGTCGCCAACAGCCAATCAGAATGAGCAAAACTTAGCCTGCTTGAGCGACCCCCCCAAACGGGGACCCATTTTCGAATAGAACAAAAACTACCGTAATCCTCTGCTCTACCCCCCCACCAAACGGAGGGGGGGGTTTCTACAATCTGATTGGCTGTTGGCTACCCCCCCCCACCAAACGGGGACCTCTTTTTGGATACCCCCCACCAAACGGAGGGGTATGCAATGTCATTTGGTCGACCCCCCCAAACGGGGGAACATTCGCATGTGGTCCGGGTACCGTTACACAATACGTGAAAGATAAGCCCTCTAGTGGCTTACTCTTCTTCTTAATAATAATTGCAATTATGCACTCTTGATAGATGGTAAGGTAAGATAAGAGAAGGTAAGTAAGATAGGATAGTAAGATATCTTGCTAAATTTCGTGGCAAGATAACTATCTTGCTAAAAGTTTATAATCTTGCCAAAGTATTAGCAAGATAACTTATCTTGCCAATTTCACTATCTTGCTACCACATACATATATTCAGGGAACATTGGTGTTCGCACCTTTGCGAAATTCGATGAACAGAGGCAGACAACTGCTTTACATTTATATTTAAGTGTATAACTGTATAAATGTATAACGAAGCTAATTTTGTCAATAGTTTTAAGTCTTGTAGTATTCTAGATATCCTGCAATTGTTTGTGTAATGCCTTGAAGACAGTGTTATTTCTATAGATCAACATGTCAACGAATGGTACGGAAAATTATTCATTCCTGGAACCAATTGTGGATACGGCGGAGCAAATTTCCATGACAATCAGTCTCACCATAATAGTTTCGCTGGGAGTCATTGGAAACCTTCTTGTCGTGATTTTGATGCTATTTTCGCGAGAAAATCGAAAAACCACCACCAATATTTTCGTCCTAAATTTAGCCATTGCCATCCTGGACCGTGTTGGCCTGGTGCCAGCTAATTAGAGGTCCTGGAGTGGTGAAAAGGTTACCATCGTAAACAACTCGAGTAGTACTACAAGTACCACCATACTACAATTCGAAACTTCGAAATTTTGCACTAGGCGATAGTTACCGTGCGTTTGTTTTTTCTCGGTGAATTACGCTTTTTAGAAATGCATTTTACGGCTAACTGTTGGAACGATGTGGGCATTTTGGCACCATACTACTATTATATGTTGGTATACAAGATCCCCCATGCTACCTTTTTTGGTCATTTTGGCACCTGGCCAATTTTGACTCTGTGCCAAGGTCCCAAAGTCGGACTTTCGCTATTTTTCGCAAATTTTAGTCACACTTTTTAGAACTGGGTAGAAGCTGGAGAGGTCTAGTATATATCCTTTGTTGAAAATTACCGGTAGGGGTGCATAAAGTAACGAGGGGGATTTTTTTAATTTTGCTCTCTAGCTTTCAGGAGATGTACCCAAACTTTGCATTTTTTGGCTTGTAAGGGCGAAAAGTTTCCAAGTCCCACTTTTACTAGAAATGGCCTAAAAGTCACTAAAAATGGCGTTTTTCGGCCTTGGGGTGGTGCCCACATGAAGTAAATCAGGGTCGCTGAAAACGATGAGCATACTGCCGATACCGCCCGAACTACTGGTCAGCATGGCTCCCGTGGTTCCTCGCCCAGGGTCAAAGTTGGGAAAACTCACTCTAAACAGCGTTTTTCGGTGTTGGAAAACTCACTCTAAACAGCGTTTTTCGGTGTTTTGGTCGGGGGCATACATACTAAATCGACTACACTCGTTTCAATGGGCATATCGCCATAACCGACGGAAATGACCTCTGGTCACTACAGCCTATGGTGCCTATTGACCACTGGTCAAACGGATGCGTATGCGAAACGTATCCATATAATAGTTTATCATGTCATAAACTATCTATGTCGAATTTTAAATACCAGTGACGAATGAATAACTTGTCGACGGTGCTGTCTTTGGGACAGCACATACAGCACGGTGGAAGCTAGAGAGTGTACCAACTAACATAGCTACAGTCCCCCCTTACTACAGACGCAATTATCACCAAGTTATAATTTCATATGTTTAGCCGTTTGCAGTATATAAGTCTGCAGACAGTGTGCTATGGTTGCTGCATAACAGTACAGCACGATAGCAGCACCGCACAGCGCTGCGACTATGCTTCTTCGTCCTGGGCATTCAGAGCAAACTCAATATTGCTGAGGCGGAGGGATCCGCCCCACATCCCGTAAGTAGCCAATGACCGCAGGGAGAAGAAAGAGGAAAACGTGGGAAGGTTTTCCCCCACCAGGACCCCCAGGGAGGGGCTATCACCAAGCCAGGATTTCCGGTCCTCCTTCAGTACCGGGCATGCAAGGATAAGATGGTTGAGGTCCTCGTCCGCAAGGTTGCAGTTAGGGCAGACGGGGGAATCGGCAATTCCAATCATATACTTATAGGACTGAAGGAGCAAGCTGTGCCCTTTACAGCGTAGTTGGGATAGGATTGTTCGCTCGTGCTTGCTTAGGGTCACCTCAAGTAACGGGTTCACCGGTTTGGCTTCTGGGTATATCTTTAGTGAATCCGCTTCACTGCAGACTTCGTTGAACTTTCCTCTATAGAACCGTTTGATAGCGGCCTTCGCCGTGGTGAAGTCTAGTCTACTGCCGTCTCAGCTTGGTCAAGTTGAGATGCTGTCTTCGCCACCGAATCCGCTAGTTCGTTTCTCGTCAGTCCCACGTGGCTGGGTATCCACTGGAACTGAATATGATTTCCTCTGTCGCTTAACTGCTTGATGAGCTTCCATGATTTCCTCTGTCGCTTAACTGCTTGATGAGCTTCCAAATTGTAATAGAGATGGCAATTTTCTGTGCTGCCGGTCCTGATTTCAGTTGGTTGATTGCTGACTGGGAATCAGTGCATATCCTGAATATTTTCAGGTAGGTTCCGTTTTCTATTAGCCAGCCTGGCCCTAGTTTGATTGCATTCATCTCTGCTCTGAAACTAGAGCACAGAGGGCCAGCAGGTGAGCTTAGAGATGCCAGCTGCGTACCGTCTCGGCAGAAGATGAGTGCTGCGCTTCCTCCGTTGTTGCAAGAGTTTTGGACCGAGCCGTTGGTCCACAGATTCAGATCAGCCGGAGGCAGGGTTTTTTTCAAAATTTTACCTATGCGTTTTAGTGTGTTTTTTAAGAAAATGTGTGTTTTTTTAAAAATCTGTGTTTTTCCTGAAATTCGGCTTTCGCAGTATTAACACGTTTTTAACGGTTTTTACAGCATTTTAAGCTTGTATATTTAGCATTTTTCGCGTGTTACAGAAGAAGTACAAAGCATATATTGCATGCTCAGTCTTCATAAACGATATTTCAATGTTCTGAACGTTAAATATTTGCATTGAGGACGTCATTTTTGCGCTACAGGGGTGGTCTGGGGGGCGGAGCCTCCGGACGTTGAGAATTTTTGAAAATTGTGAACATTTTGGTCTGAAATCCTTCAAACCTTTTACTTTTCGACAGTTTATTTTATTCCAGTCATTTCCAGAATTTGGAAACGTAATTTGATAGAATAATTTGCCTATGCAGTCCCTAATGACACCGTTGCTTAGAATAATGAAGGCTACACGAAAACTAATGCCCAGACGAAAACAAACAGAAAAAAATTCACTCATTCAGGTGAAAATGTGAGTGTGCTTTTTAGTGTATTTTTTAAAATTTTGTGTGTTTTTTTTAAAAAGTGTGCGAAAACACAATAAAAACACAAAAAAACAGTGGCCGGAGGTAGTTGAGATAGTGTGGAGAGGGCTGCAGTCCTGAGTTGATCCGGCGTGCACAATTTCTTGGGAGGCAAGTTTCCTTCAACGTCGTCCGCAAATGTGACAGCGGCTTCTGCGATGTAGTCAGAGGAGAGTGCAGAATCAGAGGTTCGACTGGGAGATCTCGTAAACCACATAGAATTTCAGTGCTCTGCCCCTGGGCCGCCAGGAGTCTTGAGACTTCAACCGTTGATTGACATGGGCCGATGCAGCTACTTTTCTTGGATTATCTGGAGGAAGACGCTTCGCTTTTTGATATTCAATAGCCGTCAGCTCACCTGGCCTCAGCTTGATTGGAGGAAAATTTGCTTCCTGCTGTAGATATCCCACCGGAGTTGATCTGAGGCATCCTGTGATTTTCCTGGCTGCTGTGTTCTGTATTTTTTCCAGTTGTGACTCCCCTGTAGCAGGCAGAGAGGGGAACCAAGATCCCATGGAGTATTCCAACAGTGATCTTATATAGGTTATATAGATAATCCTGAGATCTTCCTTCGAGGGTCCCCAGGTTCTGCTGCTCAAAGCGCCAAGAATTGCCAATCTTGGCATGCATCGTTCCTTCAGGTTTCGAATATGATGGTTGAAGTTGAGTTTCCAGTCAAACTTTATGTCCAGAAGCAGTGGATTTTTTCGCTGCCGTATACACAGCTTCCGTAAATGTTTGATTGGCTCTGTAGACTCCAACATGTTTTGGGTGGGGTGCCAGGTGGTCCGACAAAAGTTGCCTGAATTTTTTCCAATCTGCTTTGGCATAGTTGAACTGGGCTCGGCGTCTAAGTCCTGATTTATTTGATGGCCGCCGACAGGGGTAGCAGCACAAAATAGGCAAATGATCCGACAGCGAAACGGATAGGATTTGCCAGTTGCATACTGTTCCTTTGATGAGTGGACTATAGTCAGATCTGGGGCAGTTCCCCTCTCTTGAGGGATGACCCCGGGGCGAGTTGTTGCTTTCATGCTCTGTTCAACTGTCCATTCATCAATGACATCACCCGGCCTGCCTGGCTCCTAGCTGGGTGAATGTGCATTGAAATCACCACATAATATGGCATTAGGGCCATGCGGGAGGAAAGATGGATCAAAAAGTTGCGTTCTGGCTTCCTCCACTCGTCTTTGGATAGGAGGGATATAAACATTGGCGACAATAATGTCGCCTCCTTTCAAGTGGATTCTGCTAGCTAGATCGTTTGTGGTATTGTCCTGGGAGGCAGTGATGGGGGTATCAATCCTGCTATATTTGATCCCATTTCTGATCAAAGTCAGAACCCCGCCGCCTTTCACAGGGTTGTTTGCAGCGCGGCCAGCTCTACGGTTTTGCCACTCCGCAGAAAACCCGGGGACCTTTGGTGGGTGGCTGGAGGGGGTGAAGTCGGTTTCCTGTATGACAGCTACACGACAGCTATGTATGTCGACTTGCAGTTCAGACAGAGATTTGGTTATCCATTGGGCTTTCCGATTGTAGCCACCTGCATTCCACTGCCATATCCGTAGAGGTTTCTGCCTGATTCTGTCTCCGTCCACTAGTCCAGCTGTGACGGGCTCGCCTGAGTCCTCCCTGCAGCCAGCAGCGTCGAGGTCGCGGTCAGTAAAGATGGGTGGGAGGTCTACTGTTTCTGAGGCAGCGTCAAAGACTGGCAGGATAGGCGATGGGGGGGTTTGTATCCCCAAGGTCTGGCTTGGACCAGGTCTAGGGTATGACTGGGCCCTGGGTATTAGCGGTTTCATGGGTGAATATGAGCTGTTTGATTCAGGACTCTGGCAGTGAGGGCAAACCCAGTCCTGGTAATAGTCACTCAATCTGTTGAGACCCGAGCACTTGAGGTGAGTCCAGCGTTTGCAAGCACAACAGAGGACACAGTTAGATTTCGCATTGCGCCCACATACTGGGCAAGGCCATTTCGGTTGAGGCTTGGGTCCGGGATTTCTCTCTATATCTCCAGCCAGTAGCAGAATGAGGCACCAGTAGGCTGGTCTTCCGGTGCCTCTAGCTAAAAACCCGGATTCCAGATGACAGTCCAAGGGAGGAATCTCCTTCCAGAAGATGGGCTCCGAACAGGAGCCAGGGGAAATGAGAGCCATTTGTTGCCACCAGGGGTGGGTTCTGCCCGGCCACCCGGGCCCAATTGGGCGCCTTCTCCAAGGTGCTCTCCAGACCAGGTTATGCGACTATGCTCATCGTGTTCAGCGACCCCGATAACCCTTGTATGCCTCCCACTATATGGCCCAAAACAGCATATTTAGGATTTTCTGTGGAGTTGGGACTTAGAAAAACCAAACTTCACCGGCTGAAAATGCCCACATCGTTCACTTTGTGAACTTTGGGCCGACCACCTGAACGATCCTGGCCAGATATCGAAAATCGCCCTCGTTAGGACATATTGTATAGAGGTCGGGGAAAAAACCAACCCGCAAGTGGTGGGGGAAAAACCAACCCGCAAGTGGTGGGGGAAAAACCAACCCCCCTTTGGGCGATGGGGACGAGCTAGCGGGCTCAAATTTGGCTGTTCAAGTTGGCAGGGCCCATCCCACCTACCGCACGAAATTTTAGCAAAATCGGACCACTTTTGAACATTTTTTGACATTTTGGAAATTTTGGCATTTTCGACCCCCCCCAAATTCAAAATTTGCATATTTTTGAATGCCTGTAGAAAATTTTCCATAGTAGTTAGTTAGATATATCATAACTTTTAATAGTTTCTATGATAACAACATGTGCTCTTTCCAAAAATGTCGGTCTCGTCTTCCTGCGACGCTTGGCAAGCTGCCAACAGAAGTTTTAAAAAACTGGGAAATAAAACCAAGGGGTTGAAAAAAACCAATTTTGCTTTTGCTGCCAAACTCCCAAAAATGGTTATTAGTTGCTCCAAAGTCATTCACATAGCAAGTTTAATGCGTTCTTTCACGTGAACAGCTCAAAATTGCATTTGGACTTGGCAATTTTCTGCTAGCCGGTAAAAACCTAATTTCGACGGATCGGCTGTTTGGCTCAGCTAAAGTGGTCAAAAAGTACTCTGGGACAAAGAAATACGCGTAAAAACACTGAAACAACATTATTGTATTTTATTTCATCGAATTTCGAAAGATTTACAAATTTTTGCATTTTAACATAGAAACTGGCAAATTTGATGAAACCTAGCCAGTTGATGCTGCAAATTTTGATGTTTGATTTTCTCACTTATTACAAGGAATATCACAAACATTTCTGCAGATATGAAGTCAGCGACGCCGATTTTATCTGTCGCATGCATAAAATCGCAAATATAAGTTACCCTGGCCGAATATTGGAGTTGGTTTTTTCCCATCGGTTGGTTTTTTACCCCGGCTATTTAACCGTTAATTACTACTTAACGACAGGACCTAGCGAGGCGATTTATATACCAAAATGACAGTCTAGACAGGGCTTGATAAGAAAATAATTTTCCACATTTGGTCGGCCTTACAGACGGCTGGTTGGGCCGGGCAGCGAAAAACTATCAAAAAGGCTCACTTTCGGGATATATATACGTTCAGAAAAACCAAACTTCACCTGCTGAAAATGCCCAGATCTTTTTAACACTCCGACAGAAAATTGCATTTTCCAAGCGTGACTTATACGGAAAAAACGAACGGACCTAATTTGCCCGGAAGCAAAAATTTCCAAAGTTGGAAATTTTGACCAAAACTTTTTTGCGACTTGTAGTATACTCGTCCGGTAGATTCCAACGATACCAAAATTGTCCCGTTTCGTTGAGTATTTAGCTGTCACGGAGCTCGAACGGATCTCCAAGGGCCGCGCTGAGCCTTTTACACCCATATTATATTATAACACTTATGCTATCGGTTTTTCGGATCCCAGAAGTTTGTTAGAATTAATTTTCAATGCTTTTATATTTGCGTATATTATTATTAGTGATGTGCGCCGGAGCTCCGCTCCGACGGAGCTCCGGAGCGGAGCTCCGATTTTCGGTGCTCCGGAGCGGGCTTCTGCTCCGGAGCTCCGGAGCTCCGGAGCTCCGGGTACCCGGAGCAGTCTTTACCACGTCTTTACCCGGAGCATTTCTATACCACAACAGTCTACAATTTTACTGTCATAATTTTATTAATATAGTCCACATTAATCTTTGTTTTGTTTTGTGGTTCTTTAATTATTTTGCAAGCTTTGAAGGTGCTAAGAAAAATTTGAAAGTATGATCTTTCTCTGAACTCCACGATTTCTCCTTACAGCACAGCACGTAAGACTGTATTGAATTTTACGCTGTCGTACTCCTGTTTTTAAAAATGTTTCAACTTTCCCAAGGCTGCGTTCTTATATATGCTTCTCAAGACGGTTCTTTTCTCTGGAGACAATTTAATCTTGTCCATGTTCTAAATATATGAAAGAAAAATTAAATATATACAACTATAATACATTTAAGAATTCATTCCGTAAAACGTTTTAAATTGCGTACTTGTTATTAATTGTTCCATTAAATATTATATTACATTTCCGTTAAATCTATTCCATGTATATAAACTTTCAAACACTGCAGCTGTTTTCTTTGCTTTTTTCTTTTCTATCTTTCAGATCAAAATTCTGTTAGCTCAGATTATATATATATATTTCAGTTTATGTATTATCATCCTCATGATAAGTTAAATACGTAGTGGGTAAATGAAATCTGGTCCACACCCGTCAAATTTGCAATATTTTATGCATGAATTTGAAAAGTTTGGTATACATTTGATGAAATTCCTGCAAGAAATATATATTGAGTATTTCATGTGGAATTTATCTAAATTTGCCAAATCTTTGAAAAAGTGAAACATTAAAGTAAACTGCAGCGTAAACAAACATGGGCTTTTACGTATGTAAACACAGCAGTATGCACAATCAATTAACCCAAAAATTCTGTGAAATATTGTCAGAAGCTGAACTTATTTCAGATCAAAATTACAGCGAACAAATGTAATTTGTACGTAGCAAAGAAATCAGCATCTGAAAATAAACAGTTAAACGATAAAACTTTTATTTTATTTTTATTTTATCATAATAATATACAGCGCAGCGAGTAGGCATGCTTTTTATTGACTAAACAACATCTTTTTAGCTTAAATCAAAATTTTTGCAATTTTGCCTTCACTAACAGTCGGAGCTCCGCGGAGCTCCGGAGCTCCGGAGCTCCGGTGCTCCGACAGCCCGCTCCGGCCGGAGCTCCGGAGCGGGCAAATGTCTCAGCGCACATCACTAATTATTATGCATGACGATTTGTGATCTTAAAGTACGTACAAGAGTAGAGATTTCATTTGCGCTAAGTTTTGTATCCCTGTCTTGTGCCAGTCGAGCAGAATGAGCCATCTTTTCTCCAACTTTGGAGGTGATGTTTTTTCATCCCCCTCCTGATTATATTTGGCATAAAATTCTTGCTAGACATAGCTGTGTGTGGTGCCAATTAGCAAAAATAATTATATGAAACCGGTGTACATAGGCTATCTGGCATATCAAGTAGTGTCGATTGATGGACTGTTTTGCCGTCTGGCTAAAAAAACTGATAGGGGGACTAATAATAACTCTTGATAATATATATAAATTCCACACCCTAGTAAACTATTAAAGTCAGATTTAAAGCCTTTTTAGATTTCATAATTTCTTCCGGTAGGGTAAGGGGTCACATGGGGCACTGGTGCTGTGTCCAAACTTTCACTGCCAAAATAATTCAAAAATTTTCTCAATTGTCAGCTAATAATTAATGCATTTATAAGCTTATTCTAAGCTTGAAAACAGCTATTTTTGCGTTTTTATCTTAAACTGCCTTATATATTTATGTATACGCAGTGTTTTTTTGCTCAAAAAATGCGCAATGACACACTTTTTTTCTGAAATGAGCAAAAAATTTTGGGCTTGTGCGCACGCGTGCGCACTTTCTCCAGCGGAACAAAGAGAAAATTACTGAAAAATAGTTGTTCTGAGTGCTCAGAAAAATTGCTTCTGGCTCTCAATTTCACAAAAATCTCTTGTTTTTCCTGGGGGCTCTGCCCCCAGACTCCCGTCCTTACGTTTATACAACTGCTATGACGCTAAGTTGTGACCTAACATGCCCTAATGTATGAGCTAATCTATCTTGTGTATATTATGTGCAACTCGCATTGCACAATTATATTCATTCTTGTGTCGGGATGGCCGAGTAGCCTAAAGCGCTGGTCAGAACTTCCGATCTTACGATCGGTGGTTCGATCCCCGGAGGCCACAAAGCTTTCTCGACTCTAGCCAACCCAGCTATCCATCCTTAACTGGTCGGTAAATGGGTACCGCTACGGTGAGAAGGTAACAGGAGTCTGTGTAGAAGGGCCGGCCTCCCTACCACGGATGCAGTCATCATTTGAGGTGACACTCCTGGCTCTACGGCTGAGAATCCGGGAATGAGCACCGGCACCCCATGTCCTGTGGCAGGACGGAGATATCTCCTGGGGGTAAACCTTTACCTTACCTTTTTTATGAAATTATTTTAATGTTTGTTTGGCAGTTTTCGGAGAAGTTTACACACGTTAATATAATATAATACAGAACAAACAGGAGGTTTCGTCAGCTAGGTTTATGTGTTCTATTAGTGCTTTCTTACCCACCGACGCTTCAAAAAATTATGGGCTGAGCCCTGAAAATTCAAAGTCATGGAAGAGTCAAAGATCGGAACCTGGAATCATTTTTTGAAACTAAATAATTTTCGATGAAACTTCAAACCAGCATTTATTTTTGTTTTTATTAAAAGCAGTGTGGAACCTTAGCTTGCTAACTTAACTTAACTTAAAAATTGCCTGTAGTTTTCATCATTTCGCGCTGCAGCTCTGAAAGTTGTAGTAAAGTCAGGTAATAACTAATAAATACAAAACAGCAATTTAAGCTAAATTATCGTATTTTTCCTGCTATGCGCACTTTTTTAGCAATTTGCGCAAAAACTTTTGGGGCAGTGCGCAGAAGAGCGCAAAAGTGTCCGATCAAAAAAACACTGTGTATACGTACATGAGCTTCGCTCTCCCAGTTTTCGTAAGCCATGCCCCACGTTCAAAAACCTAAAAAATGCCAGAGGACAATTCTGGGCATCTTATAACTACGTATATGCGTACGCTAAAACTAGCTGGTTTGATTCCCACAGTGTGAACCTATTCATAATTTTAGCTCCCTCAAGGACGTTATGCTGGGTAATTGTTCTGGAGACAATACTGTTCGTTTGGGATCAGAAACTTATGGAAGTTTATCTCAGTTTTTTGTGTTTGTGGGCGTCATGGCGTTTCTGTACATTTTGGCAATTCTTGCAGTTTATCTGTACATGTGGAATCAGTATGAAACCGATCACCGATTTGCCATTGGTGTAAGTCATGGTGTCAGGGTGTATATAAATGTGAAGTCTGCATGTATGTATTATGTGGCTATACAGATCTCCCCGTTGTTCCTTTGGCTTGCGACGTCAATAAGCTTGCGTCTTATGCAATTTGCTAAAGCATTTTTTCTGCGGGGTTTTGTGCATTTGCACACTTTTCAAACGGTACATTTGAAAATAAAAGTCCAAACATAAAAATGCAGTCAGATTTTAGCTTCATCTGTGCTCACAAAATATGTATGTAAATATTAATAAGTACTCTTAAAAATATAAAATCTTCAAGTTTCAGGATTTTGCGGCGACAGCGCCCCCAGTCACCCGCTGTTTTCCCATTATACTTATCTCTTGTGGTTTGTGAAAAGTGGAATGTGAGTGACTTGAGCTTTGAACGGAGTAGACGTTAATAAATGATGCCACTTTCTAAACGACAAGGATACACTATGTTAAAACGGCAAGAAAAAGGCCCGGCTTCGCTGAATTAACCGTATTCGCAGAATTTGTCTGGCCTGGGCTCTGTCCGCCTGCAAACGTAGTCTTGGGCTTTGGGGGGTGGGCGCTCATAGTTTTGGGGGCGCCCCTACTCGGTCCCACGTCCACTTATTGTTTCCTTATTCACTTTGAGGTGCCCAAAAATTTTCCAAATATTTACACCTGTGAGGGCACCACCTCCCACCAGACATGTGCAGGAGGGGAAGTTCTGGGGGGTGACGGCCGCCGAAAAACCGGATTTTTCCGGTTTTTTACCGGAAAAATCCGGATTCTGGGGGGTGAGGGACCCCGCTGGGTGGGGGGTGAGCTCAGGTCTGGGGGGGAAACCCCCTCCAAACCCCCCCCAAGCACACGTATGCCTCCCACCTTCTAGAAAAAGTCCAGTAATCATCGCACATTTTAGTATTATTTCGAATACTACTTCATTATTACAATACAATGTTACACATTATTTTAGGACTTGGTAGTTACTGCGGTTTGGGCGGTCTTCTGGTTTGTGGCAACCTGTGGTTGGGCTAATGCTGTAATCAGGATCAAGGCTAACACCAGTGTCAGTGCAATTAATGATAAATTGTCGGAATTGCTATTGCAGTGTAAAACAGACAGTTGCATTACGAATCATTGGAACTATGCTTCTTTGGATGTTTCTATTGTAAGTGTTCTGGAAAGTATACCATTATACGAATGCAAATAATACCCCTACTATACTTGGTTTTTTGCAAGAGTTTTTGTTTTCCGAAATGCACACTCGTAAGGACAACTTTACAGTTAACACTTAAGTTTTTACATTCATATTACGTCTCCAAGCACGGAGAGATTTCTTTCAAGTGAGCGTAGCATCCTTTGTCAAAGAACCATCCATCCGGCAGCATAGGTGTAGAGTGTGCCTACACGAAGAGCAGTTTCTACATTGCTGTAATTTTGGCATCATGTTAAATCCGTAAGTGAGCTAGGCAATGTTTCATTGGATCCACCAACCCAAGTGGATGTGGAGTTCTCTATGCCGATAAGGGTGAGGAGGGAATGGTGTTGATGGCTATAAAATCTACTTTTCCAAAATGGGGTAATTTGGTGTCACGTGAAAGCCGTAAGTAAACTGAGCAAATCTCATGGAACTAAACACCTAAGTCGCTATAGAGTGCCCTTTCGGGCGGTTGACAAATTAATTTAAACTGTCTGCCTATGTCTAAAGCTTTAGGAACTACTGTTGTGTGCTTCTCTTTTACTTGTGATGTTTGCTTTAGCTTGTCGGATTTGCCTGTTTTGGCCTCTGGGTCTGCAACTGCTGGTTCATCTACAAAGAGACTGTTTGGTTCCAAAACCGACAGGCGGGTGTCACTGGCGCTCCTCCTTCTGGTCCGCCAACCGGTGGCCAGGCTTCGCCTTATGGTAGCCCACAGACTTTCCCTTAGATGCTTTTTGCTCTTTTTTAAATAATCTATCTGACAGCAAAGTATCCTGCGAAGTGGAGGAAGAAGTGGTAATCTGTCATGCTCAGTTTTTGTTGTTTCTATGTATCTAATTACTATGATGATCTTTTATCCTGCCAAACTTCATGTAGATGTCTAATCCTATTGTCTTTATTAGTATATTGACATTTTTTGAGTTCTGAAAGTGGAGCACCTTCCCCCTCCCTGCCAATGAAAGAGGAAGGGTTGCTGTGGGCTTCCGAAACCTTGGCGCAAGCACTGATATTTTACGTAAATTTAAAATCAAATAGTAAAAAATTAGCATTTTATGGTAAAGGTGCAACAAAATCTGTATCCATGTGCAGTGTTCGTAAAATTAGCCTATTGCTCCATAATTTAGTCAAACATTGAGAAGCAGTCTGAAAAGTATAGACCCTTTGTATCTTTTTAAAAATTTTTGACACTTTAGGACGCCCTGTAAATGGGGAGACTTGCTGAAACGTGGGGGAGGAAGTGGTGAGAGCTCCTCACGAACTCCAAAGACTATAAGTGGTCGAAAATAGTTTAAAATCTGTAAAATTATTGTTACAGATTCTGTTTAAATTAAGATTAACAGGTAAACTGTTTTAGAGCAAAAATTCAACAAGGCTGTTCTGGAATCTTACGCAGGCTAAAATATTGTAAATGTAGCAAACTTGAACTATACAATTGCTTTTGTTAACCCCAGAATCCAAGCAGATTTCTTGTCATAATGTACTGTGCTCTCTTAGGAAATTTATATGTGTGTTACGTATTACTATTTTCTCTAGTGTATATACGTATTTATGTGACTTCTTAAAATTATGCTGCATTGTAGTGCCTCTTATTTGTGATGGAGATAGTATATATATTCATTATGCTTTTACTTGTTATAGTATTTGTTTGCCTTTCTTGTTATATTTGCTCTATTCCTTGCATATTGGCTTCGTATATATATTTCTATTCATTACGGGCTTGCTAGTGACGGCTACTTTGCTTTGTTACGCGAGCTAATAATTGCTTTTATTTCATTGTTCATCTTTGCTTTATTGTCAGTCCGTGTATCTAAGTATGTATTCTTTTTCGTGCCTTGTGGAAGTTCAGATTTTCGAGTGCTTCCCTCCTATGTATAATGTTTTGTAATGCTTATCCACAGTAGATTAGATATATAGATAATATAGTTAATTAGTATCTCACGTCATATGTTGTAACGTACTTAACTTAAACATTTTTATTTTGATGAAAAATTTATAGAATGATGCTTTTTCTGTCCACGGTGAATATTTTTTCTGTATTATGTAAGTTAAATATAATATGGCCTTTTAAAACGTTTGCCTTTTTAAGTTTACACCTTAAAGACAGCCAAAAATATCATCAGTCATATATTTATGCGTATCATAATATTTTAACCAAGAGTACAGTAAGTAGGAGTAACAGAAGCTCTTACACTGCATGTATTAAGCATGTCATATGTGGGTAGTGTTTTAGAACGGCCGGGTTGAACCGGCCGCCGAAAAATGTTACCGGCCCTGCTGACCGTTGGCCGTTCTCGCCGGCGGCCACCGACTGGCGGCTAGCCAAACATATTTTTCAATGTTTCAAGACAGCCTGAGCTAGAAAGTTGCAACTTATTCTTACTATGCATTACAAAGGCAATGGAATCGGTTTTTACTTTATATATTTGGAAAAAGTTCACATGCAGTTAGGATTTGTTTTGTAAACATCCGTTGTTCTGGTCAAATTGCTATGTTAACTACAAATATTTGTGTTAGGCCAGCGGCCAGCTGGCCAGCCAACGACTGGCCGCCGGCCCAGACACTCTGGCAGGCCTCGGGCTTTTCGGCCGTTCTAAAAACTAATTAAAGAAATGAAAGTTGTACACCACCAGGTACCCGAAAAATTCGGGCACCTGGCGGGGTTCGAACCCGCGTCTTCTGCTTAACGCGCAAAACTAATGCTGGGTGTGTTAAGTGGTGAAGTCCCCGGAAAGTCCGAAGAGCGGAGGACCCACTTTTCGCTAATATACACGTTTTCATATAAACGAACTACTCGATGATTCGCTTATTACCCGAAGGCTTACGGTAGTTTAGTTATTGGTCATTTTTTCTTAATTATAATTTTAATTAAGTTCATGCAAGCTATAACTTTCATATGAATTTTGTTTTATGCACCAATTTTATTACTAGAAACAGAAAACTGCTACCAAGTTGTGGAATCAGTTTGCATCAACCTAATTAAAACTCATTAATTAATAAAACCAAGAGTACATAATTGTCACGAGTCACAAGCGTCCACTAAATTGATAAAAACTATTAAATTTCCCACCGTCAGCCTTAGGTTAATAAGCGAGTAGACACGCATTTATATGAAAGCTTATCTTCAGCTTATTAGGGGCAGTCCTGAATGAACGCATGCAGTCTGACTATCATGATTAGTGCATGGTGGTGTAACAGCTTCTTACTGTCTTATAACGTATCTACTCTTGGTATAGACTGTATCGTGATTATTACAAGTCTGCTCATAGTTCGCGCGTATAGAAACTTAGTTTTCCATAATCACCAGTGTTAAAATTGTGTGCTTGATTACCTACATATCTTATAGTTGTATACGTAGTATTACTGAATTTGTTAAAGCGAATAAAATCTTGGCTGGTGTTCTTACAGTAGAAGTGCTCTGGTTTTCTCTAGGCGAAAAAAGTGGGGGAGGTAACCCAAAGTGACCTAAAAATGCCAAAAATTCAGTAAAAATAGCCTGTTTTCTACATATACTGCTATAACTATGCTTAAAATTGCTCAAAAATCAAGTTTGAGTACCAAAATATATCATTTTTGACCAAAAAATTACGGCGAAGCCGGAAAATATTGAAAATTTTGACCAAAAATCCGTAAAATTTAGCATTTTCTGGACACCATATAGTGAGTGGGGGGAAGCCCAAAAAAGTGGGGGAGGACCCCGAATAGTGGGGGGCGCCCGCCAACCCCCCCCCTCCCACTAAAGAAAACCCAGGTGCTAGGTCGGACCAATTGCATTAGAGACGTCTCGACTTGAAGGCGTTTAATTTTTAGTGCTCAACACTTTTCACCGAAATTTTTCTTTCTGTTTCTTCACAGAAACGTGCACGGAACGCTTGCAATCTTATAACATACTTTGCAGGCCAGGCCCGGGAATTTTTTGATTGAGCCTGGCCCGGGCCCGGCGGGCCCGCCTCGGAGGGTCTCAAAAGCCCGGCCCGCTACAAGGAACGGTCAAACCTCCGGGCCCACCGGGTTCACCGGGCTCACCGGGCCCACCGGGCTCACCGTGCTCATCGTGACCAAGTCTACAGTTAGTGTTTTATTGCCTGTCTATTGCACTATTACAAGTAGAATGTATAGCTAAAAGTCAAATTACTTCTCATTTGTTCACATTTATATGAAGACTTGGTGGCGTGATAAGACAATGGCTTTGCGAAAATGCTTCTTTTATAATTTGTTTGTCCTAAAAGAATTACTTTTTACTTAAATTTGTTTTGATTTGATGGTTTTTGAATGACAATTGAGTAGTTTTGTTCACCGGTACCAGAAGAAGTCCCGGAAGTGCAAAACCGGCATGCCGTCGGCCATAGCTCAAAGTAAACGCGCGTGGCTTTCAAAATGCACTAACATAGGTAGGTGCAATCCGGAACAATTTGAGTTGTCAGGACGCAAATGGTGGAAATCCGTTAACCAAATCACAAAGCGCTCCTGGAAAGCTTCCATGCCCCCAATCATCATTGGCAGTACAACAGTAGTGGACGACACCCTAAAGGCGAACGTTCTAAACGACACTTTTGCGGCCAAATGTCAGGAAGATAGTGGTATCGATGATCCACCATTCCTACAGCCTTTTACACAGGCAACACTATCTCACATTCGGTTCAGACCCAGAATTATCGCTAAACTATTGCGCCGCCTGGACATCACCAAAAGATCACCAGATGGCATCCCTGCCCTCGTCCTCAGGGAGTGTGCCGATGTTCTCGCCTACCCTCTTGCTATCCTGTTTAACAGGTGCATGTCTACTGGAACAGTGCCTGCTGACTGGAAGATCAGCACGATTACTCCAGTTTATAAAAAGGGTGACCGTTCTAGCCCCAACAATTATCGCCCCGTCTCCTTGTTATCAATTGTGTCTAAGGTAATGGAATCATACATCAACTACCATTTAGTACAATACTTGAAGAGACATTCCCTTTTAGCAGAGGAACAGTATGGGTTCAGAAAGGGTCGTTCAACAATGCATTGTAATAGAGTTGGGACCGGTTCCACTAGAACCGGTTGGAACCGGAATCGGAACCGGAACCGAACCGGAAGGATTTTTAGAACCGGAATCGGAACCGGTAGAATTTGGAACCGGCCATGCTTAAAAACTGGACTTGAACTAATTTTTTGAAAGAGTCTAAAATTTGCAAAAGCTGGATTCTGTAGTTGCCATTTACAGAGTCGCTATTCATGCTGCTTTTCATATTAGTGACTGAAATTGAAACAAAAAATCTAGTTTGAGCTGAAACTAAACAAACTTAGACCCGAAATCAAAAGGATGAAACTGATAGTAATTAAGAGCACAAACTTAAAGTTAAATGAATCTACAATTATTGGCATTGAAATTGAAGCTGAAACTACATAGAATAAATTATGAGCCTAAACTTGAAACGGAACAGTTTCAGCTTCCACTGAAGGTGAGGCAAACTTCCCGCTTCCCCTTTCAAATGATTGAGACACGTTTCAGCTTTCGCAAAAGCTGAGGGTTGGTATTAAGATAAATTTAAAATGTTTATTTGAATCAACATTTTATTATCCCTTCTCCTTAGTTAAAAATGAAATTATGACAGGCTTGACAAATTAGGAACATGTATTGTTTTATTGTAAGCAAAAATTTCGACATCCTTTATTCTGGAAGTTCGCAATTTTTTGTTTTCAGCTTCTAGTTTTTCAAATTTTGTTAAGTTATTTTGTGTGTATTACAAAATGCAGTTTTGTAAGTTTCTAAATTCATTTTAACGAATTTTTAAAATTTTCTAGTCTAAAATTCCAATTGTTAATTGAAGTAAGGCGGACATTTTTGTTCGGACGTGAGCGACAAAAGCGCAGAATAAAACTTTAACAAGCATATTTGAAGACACATATTTTAACACATATTTGAAGATTAAGCTTATTAAAGAATAGGTTAGTAGAGCCCGTAGGGATGTAGTTGGAAACTAGATACCTTTGCGTATATCTTCTCAAAAAATTGGAAAATAGAAGGTGGTGTTGTCAAAGCGTAAGATAAAAGCAACAATATTATGATAAAAAAACAAATTTTACAAGAGCAGAAAATTTTGAAAACGGAGTACTTATTTTCTTAACTTAATGCATATACTTCGTCGTCATCTGAGAAGAAAGCCTATCAAATCAAAGTTCAGATAACGAGGAGTCTATGGATTGTAGAAGTAATCTGTTGGCTACTTTTGAATCAAGCAGCTGTACATATATTGCTTTATTAAATATAACAGTAATACATGTTCCTCTTTCCGATATGGCTTCCATCTTTTAAATATTTTAACGGCATTTAATTTTTCAGAAACTATTTGCTTTTTGAGAGGCACTGTCTTTTCAAAGAAATAAGAAACTTTAAATCCAGTATATATCAATTCTCAGCACGTTTTGCTGTTTTTAAGACTCACAAGAAGCCGTCTCTCTTTACATACCGTTGATTATCGAAACAGTTTGCTCGACAAAAGTAAAGACAAGTATTTTGTATGCTGTGCATATAATAACAATAGACCTAATGAAGCAAGTTCAAAATAGTGAAAACCCTTATTTCAGAAATTAATTACAACAAACTTTAACCAACTTGTTTATTATAGTTTTATTCCAATTGTTCTGTAGCATTGTTTTGTCATTTTCATTGTATAGGCCTTGTAAGGGACTTGCACCACATGTTAAATAATGCTAAACTTATAACTACAAATTTTGCACTTGGAACCGGGAACCGGTAGCTAGAACCGGAACCGGAACCGGAACCGGAACCGGAACCGGTACCCTAGAACCGGAACCGGAACCGGTTTTGAAAATCGGAACCGGTCCCAACTCTACATTGTAACCTGCTCTTAAGTCTCTTAAGTCAGACTTGCACAAAGCAGCTTGACAGGAACGGTGAAGTCCAAATTCTGGCCCTAGATATGGCTGGCGCTTTTGATTCTGTGTGGCACCGAGGCCTCATTTACAAATTACAGAAATATGGAATATCTGGAAAAGTCCTTGCTTGGTTCAAGGACTATTTGTCTCATCGACAGCAGGAGGTCAGGGTAAATACATCGCTATCAAGCCGGAAGCTAGTGGTGTCTGGTGTCCCACAAGGGTCTATCCTTGGGCCGACCTTGTTCCTAATCTATATAAATGATTTGTTCAGGAAGCTTGGGTGCCAGTCCATCGCTTTTGCTGATGACATTACTTTATTTATGTCTATTCCATCCCCTAGCGATCGTGACGATATCGCCAATTTTTTGGAAGCTGACTTGATTGAGGCCTCTGTATGGGCTAAGCACTGGAAGACGAAGTTTAATTTGGCTAAAACACAAGGCATGCTTGTGTCGCGAAGAGCCGATCGGAATCATGTCCGACAAGTTGTGTGGAATGGTATATCTATTCCAAACAGTAGCACCATCAAACTGCTTGGACTCACGTATACCAGTAATCTGTCATGGTCTCCGCACATTATGAACAAGACAGGCACAGCCAGCCGTCTTGTTGGAATGTGTAGGAGGCACTCGGACATTTTATCGACAAAAGCTTTGTGTCACCTTTACAAAGCCGCTATCCGACCAGTATTGGAATACTGCCTTCCACTGTGTTCGAATGCTCCTCAGTATGCAATGGATGCACTTGAGGCTGTCAATACGAAGGCGTCCAGAATATGCCGGACGAAACTAGAGCCTACCAAGCAGGCTTTACTAGGTTTCAGCCATCTTAGTCACTCGAGGTATGCGGGGGGCAGCCTGCCTTGGCAAACAAGGCAGTCTGCCCTGGGTGTGACTGAGGCTATCCCAGTTTTCCTGGGAGTGGCCAATAACCGTACACCGACTTGGCTTGGGGATTACTTTTTCTATCCGTGATCCTCGCTTCTGGTCCGCTTTTTAACTTGGACTGCGGAGAGCAGCACCATACAGGCCTCATGCAGAGCCTCGTGGTGTCTGGGCCCGTACCAAAAAAAGTATACAAAATTATATTTTATTCCATGGGTGCTAATAACTTTCCGGTCCTTAACGGAGGAGGTATCATACGTATGTATGCTTATTTTTAAAGTAAGTTTTCCAAAACTAAATTTTGAAGCGTATATAGTAATGCTTTTGCGTATACCAAAATGACATTATTTAGTTTTTTCAACTTTTTGTTAGTTTAGCATAAACCAAATTTGTAAGCTTTAGATATAAGCTTAGCTTATCTTGAACTAACTAAAAGAAGGGTATATATTGGGTGAAAAGGGTTACTAAAACGTTGTTGTTTCCATTGTTTCCGTTGTTTCCAATTAACACTGTATTAGTTACTTCATATGCTACTCAAACTGAATATAAAACGTTTCACTTTTTCAACACGTCTACGTTTAAATTTTGTGCCATAGCCGCTCCTGCCGGAAAATTTTGTTAGTTCCGGAGCCGCCCCTTCCAAGCACCCTCTGCTTCGCATGAAGACAGCTAACTCCAGTGAAAAGGAGTGTCTTCTAAACAAAGCAACAACTTCTATTTCGTGGTTACCATTGTTGAACAAAACTAACTACTTCCTTTATCCAATTACTGTCGCACCACTTTTGTTTTAAATTAACCTCCCTATCTTTTTTCACAAGATAATAATTGACTTCTTCCGTTTAGGCAATCCCTTTATATATGTAAAATCAATCCCCTCAAAATGTACGTAAATTAGCAATAACATTAAAATTAATCTGTAGAAAAGAAACAGAAGCTCGGATTAAAAGATTTAATGTCAAAAGACTTGAATAATATTTATATTTAAATAAAATGTATATTTCTTTTCTTTAATGCTCCTTTAATCTAGAATTACTTAAATCCTATTTCAGCAATATCAGATAGCCGATATTATGATACCGATGTCAAAGGTTGGAAAGGATAAACAACAAATAAAATACAAAAATGATTGAATACGTAACATAAAAGTAAGGAGCAATCAGCAAAGTTGTAAAGTTTAGTTAAAAATTCCTACGGTGAATATATCCAGCCAATTAATCACTGCGTTTGGGAAATTTTTCCGGGGAAAAGAATTCTCCAGTAAATTTTTTCGGGTTTAAGGTTTCAAGGGGACAAATTTTCACTGTAACTTCGGCTTTAATGTTTCGTGCATGCTGCAATCATTAGGAAGCGCTTCATGTCTTCTTTTTATCATAAATTTTTGGTTTCATTAAATTTGTTTAGAATGAAGGTCAAATCTTTAAAGTTGTCAGCCCTTTACTACATATGTAGTGCAGAGTACGTTATAATGCTATCTTGAGCTGCCAAACTTTATGCTTACCAGGTCCTTGGACAGACGAGCTAATCTGATCTCCTCACAGCTAAATTGCTTGTATACAATAAATACACTTGATGGACATCAGGATGTATTTTTAAATGCTAACAAGTAGTGCGAGATCCGATCTGCTAAGTTGGAAGAAACGGTTGCATTTTTGGAACGAAAGATAAGTGAAAATTTCTTGTGTTGATTGTGAAAGTTATCTAGGGACCTCAATGTCCTTAATCTGAGATATTTACAAAATTTAAACAGCAAAGCAAATCGTGTGGTCTTGTGTGACGAGATATAGAAAACGGCGTTTTACTGTACAGTTGATCAGAATCTCAATTTGTGTAAAATCAGTATTTCTCGTTCTTTTTGAAACTACTTTATCTGAAGAGACATTCAACAAGTGAACTCTTACTATGTACTTGTTGTTTATTTTGAGTGTAGAATTAGCTGTGTATCTTTCGATTTGGCAAAAACTGAAATCCAGTCCCACAGCGACTGGAGGAGAGGACCTGGAATGTAAATCTCATGTCACTCAGGATATGGTCATTTTTATCAAAACCAGCTAAGTTAAATGATGTGTTGTTTGGTGCACTTGGAAAGGTTAGATTGTAAAATAGAGTTGGTACGCACTGGCACATAGCAAAAAGCATGGGGGGTGAAAAAGGTCCCCCTGTGTCTATTGCTACGTTCCAGCTAGATTAAGCTCGATCACGCTATATATTTTTGTGCCAGTCTGCTGATGCTTTGAGAGCGGAAGCAGCATTTAAAACTGGCAAACTTTCAGAGTTTTCCTGTACATATGTCCATGTCGTGATTTCTGTATTTAGGTGCTTTTACAGACAGCATTTTCCTACTTTTCTATACTAGAGCTCGCCAACCCCCTTCCCTCTTCTTCTTCTGCAGCCTCTTTTGTCCATAAGCCTAACGAGCAGGCACACGTAGCTTTCAGCCATCTTAGTTGCTATTACCAAGCGGGGGGCAGTAGTTATCGGGTGAACGATTGCTACTGCCTTGGGCGTGACTGAAATAACCGTATGGTAGTTCTGCTTGGGGATCATGTTTCTGTCCATGATCTTCGTCTCTCCGCCTCTTGACTGCGGTCTGCGGAGAGCACCACTTACGGGTCACGTTGTGTGCCTATTCAGTGGTCGGGCCCTAGCCAAAAAAAAAAATAACAAGTAGTGCCCAAAAAGGGCAAGTTTCCTTTACCGAGCATTGTTCGAATAAAATTTCTGGACATGTCTTTCTTCGTATCTCAAGCTTCTACTTTCCGGACTTTGATTTCATAAACATGTTAACGCAGAGCAATCAGTGAAATCAGATAGACTTCGCATTAAGCAAAGTAGACAGGGTGCTTGATTTTACAACAGCTAGCTAATCAATCCATTTATACACTCCTTATGCGCAGTAAAGATGAGGACGAGCGGCAAAAATGAGGTTGGCACGGCTCGGCTCAGGAAGATTTTGAAAGTGTGTCGGCTCGGCTCGCCAAGCTTGAAAATTTTTCCCATGTTGTCTTGGTCGAATTTCTTGAAAGCAGCGTCTAGCCTAATAGCCTTTGTGTACAATAGCAACAAATGTGGACTTTGATGTTTTATTGATGACTTGAGATGTACTAATACAAATATTACCAAAACCCGGAAAGACAGAATAACAGAGTTTACAGGTGAAATTTGTATATAACCAAAACTGTCACGAGGGAATGTCAAAGTTCTTTCTTACTAATAATGTATACACACACGACACACCATATACAAGTTGACGTCAAGCAAGCCTTAAGAAAAAATTCGCTTGGAAGATATTAAGATATTAACTAGAGAAAATTTAAAATTAGGCTGTAAAATTGAAAACTAAAAACAGTTTTCACCGATGACAGGGAAATTTGGTCGAATTACAATTTTTGGTTGGGATCGGCTCGGCTCGGAGTTTCAATTCTCCGACTCGGCTCGGCTCGGCTTGGCTTGGCTCGGGGAAAATTGTTGCCAACTCGGCTCGCGAGCCGAGCCGAGTCGAGGAGCGAGCAAAAAATCCTGACCTCTAATGCGCAGCCTGTTATCGTTGAAGCCATAGCAACACGTTGAAGATAGGAGCTTTTCTTGTCCAAACACGCAAATACACACAAAACTTACTACATTCCCCTATTAGGTATTCAACCCCAGCGGAATAAAAATTGTATATACGTATGACTAGGCGTTTTTCACCACCTACGTAATTCATGTATCGATTACTCTAAGTATAAAATGCAGTGCATGTATATAGTGTTGCGCGAACACGGTGTACACTTTCTTAAGGTGCGCGCAATCGTTGTACACTTTCCTGCTGCGCGAATCGCATGTACATTTTGAAAATCTGCGCGATATCGCTGTACACTTTCTTGCTGCGCGAATCAAGTGTACATTTTATAAATACGCGGCCCGGAGGAATCAGTGGCCCGGGCTTGGCCCGGAGAATCTCTTATCAGAACAGCCTAATAGACTACACACTGACACTACAGCACCTCTCAAGAAGTAAATGGTTTCAAAAAATTTAAATATTTAAAATATACAAACGTTGATTGGTAGCCATGTCGGAATGAAAGAGGAACATATTATGTTAAAGTTATATATTTTACGATGAATGTATACAGCCACTTCATTACACTAAAATCGCTAATACTACTGCAGATGGCTCGGTCTTTCAGGTCAGTTCTATAAACTTCTCGTTTTCTCTATTTGAACTTCGATCGACTTTTGTTTCAGAAGCAGTTAAAATAAGGAAAATACGCAGTAGCAATTTTCAAACTTATTTTTCTCTCTTAATATTGTTGCTTCCAGTTTGCGTCCTAACTAAACCACTTTTTGTTTCCCAATTTTTGAGAAAATAGATAGCTAATTTCAAAAGACATCTCTGCGAGCTTTAATTCTTAACTAAGGTTAATCATACAATGTGCAAGCTTGTTCCATGTTTTCATTCGACATTCATCGTCCACACGCGAAGGAAAGCATCCATCTTTCTTCAATTACTGTATGGAATTAGAAAACAAAATTATAAAAATTCGTTGAATTTTAGGCTTACTTCACAAAATTTGAAAAACAAAAAGCATGAAGACGAGAAATATGAACTTCCAGAACAAGGGGCGTCAATATAAATTACAATAAAGCAATACAGGCTCGTGATTTTTTCAAGCATGTTATTGTAATGTGTGAGTGTGATGTGTGTCTGTTTTAGTGAGTTTATTTTAATGTGATGTTTTTGATGAGAAATATGTGTTGTGTAAATTTGGGTAGAAATTAGTTTGAAAGTGTTCGTTTTATTATGTTGAAATGCGCTATGTTTTATTCAGCCCACTTAGTGACTAGGTGGCGCTGCTGAGCTAGACTTGTGGAAGCGCATAGTCGGGTCTGCGAGAGGGTCTCAAATCCAACCAATCAAAATTCACTAGGCATCTCTCTCAGCCTTCACTTTAAAAACCAGTCAGTCTTGTCTTTCTTAACTTTAGTGTGTGGTCGGTTTATTTTTTGCTTTAAATACAGATGTTTGCCTTTTTAATTTTTATGTCGTAATTTTGTGGTATTCTTAACATTTAAAAACTTAACCTTTTTCCGAGCTTCATTCTAAATTTTAGAGTTTCTTTATTTACCTACTTACATTTTATCATTTTCTCGAGTTTTCTTATTTAAAACATTAGAATTTTTAACCATTTACTTAACCTTTTACCAATTTCCAGGAGCTTTATTTTATAAATTAACCAAAATTTGCCGTATTTTGTAGTGATTTTGTCTGTGTTCTATGCATAATATTGCCTTTATATGTGATTCGTTGTACAGTTTTACATGCCATGTCCGTATTTTGTCTGCTTTAATCATTTAACCAAAGTTTTGTTCAAAAAGTTTTACTAAAATCGGGTTCATTCTTTTCTTGAAACTTTCGTTTTTGCATTTTATTAACGGGTGTGATTGCGGGTTTTGTGCTTTTTAATTTGTATTGTGTAACCTGACGCAACGTTAGAAGATGCGTGACGCACCAGCCATGTCCCTATTTGTACCCTTTACTGCCGCCACATTTTTCTTAAAATTATTTTCTTTTACCTAACTCTTTTAGTTGTTCCAACGGTTCCTGTCCATTTTTGGTACCTGTCGTTTGGTTTTCTGTAAAAATTTTAAATGTCAGTTTTGTTTCCCACTCCAGAGCGCCAAAGTAGCTCCCGAATTATATGCCCCCATTCTGTTTAAGGCCTGCATGCGCGGTTGGGAGGATCTTCTCCAAAATTCTTATTTTAAGGGACTTTTTACTAACATTTTAACCAGTGTTTCGCGTTTTTAGTAACTCTAAGACTCCATTTTAACCCCTCCTAATTTAATTTAATTTATTTTCATAAGTACCACGAGGGTACTTGGGGACTCTCCGTACCCTTTTGGTCCTTTTTATACATGCTTAAGCATGTTTGGAGTTACTTTGTAACTCCCTTAATTTAATTTAATACTTATATTTTACTTAAAGATTCCACAAACTTACTCCTACTTATACGCGAAACACTGGGATTAAACTCAATTCATTACCTATTCCTTTAAATTATTCTATTAATTACCTTTCGTCTTTCTAATTTTGCAGGAGATCCGTAGGGAACTGAGTTAGCGATGCGAGGCTAGGCCCCCCACCCACCCAGCCGGAGATGGCGCACTCTAAGTTTAGCGGGAGGCTACCTCCGTACCCTAGTTTGAAGAGACCCAGACGAAGCTGACATTTCGGTTCTTATTTTGTTTAATTTGGTTTTCTGGTAATACAGGTACGAGATCCCCGCCGCTGCGGCTGGTGGATCATGGGTCGCCCATTCACGCACCGTCCCGTGGCATTAATATGGCAGTTTCCCATGCGTGTTTTTATGGCTGGTCTTCACTAGTCTTTTGACGCCATGTCATTTTTATTATGTTTATTGCTTAGTCAAGTTTATTATAGTTTCGTATTTTTGTATTTCTTTCTTACGTTTGACTTACTTGTGTGCTGAGACCCATTTACCAAAATTCAGTCAAAAATTTTCACTGTTGGGTAAATTTTCTCCTTCTTTTGGTTTATGTGTCCCTCGCGGGAGCTCGGGCGGTAATCCCTGGGGAGATGTAATGTGTGAGTGTGATGTGTGTCTGTTTTAGTGAGTTTATTTTAATGTGATGTTTTTGATGAGAAATATGTGTTGTGTAAATTTGGGTTGAAATTAGTTTGAAAGTGTTCGTTTTATTATGTTGAGATGCGCTATGTTTTATTCAGCCCACTTAGCGACTAAGTGGCGCTGCTGAGCTAGACTTGTGGAAGCGCATAGTCGGGTCTGCGAGAGGGTCTCAAATCCAACCAATTAAAATTCACTAGGCATCTCTCTCAGCCTTCACTTTAAAAACCAGTCAGTCTTGTCTTTCTTAACTTTAGTGTGTGGTCGGTTTAGACTGAGCTCTGCCTAGCCCCTTTTTCACGTGTTTGTCTTTTT
>JASAND010021769.1:0-43738 GCA_030248195.1 Trissonchulus latispiculum
CTTTGCCCAACATAGGTGAGATTTTCGACAAGGTGGGCAAAGTGAAGCCAAAATATTTTACTACCATGGACCTGAATTCTGGCTTTTGGCAAGTTCCGATGGCAGATGAAGACAAAGAGAAAACCGCGTTTGTAACCCATAACGGTCTCTACGAATTTGTCGTGATGCCGATGGGTTTGTGCAACTCACCAGCCACTTTCCAGAGATTAATGGACCTAGTCTTTGCAGGGTTGCCTTGGGAATGCTGCTTAGTTTACATTGATGACATTATTATCTTTTCCGCAACGTTTGAGGAACATCTATCTCATTTAGAAAAAGTACTGGTCAGATTAACCGTTGCTAAGTTGAAGATCAAGCTCCGAAAGTGCCAGTTTTGTCTACCAGCTATCCCCTTTCTCGGTCACATTTTGTCCTCTAACGGCGTACAGGCCGATCCCCATAAGATTGACAAGGTTCAGAAGGCTCGTCAGCCCACGGATGTGTCCGAAGTTCGTCAATTCTTAGGTTTAGCTGGTTACTATCGTCGGTTTGTCAAAGATTATGCCCAGATAGCAAAACCTCTGCATAATCTCACTAAATCTACGGTCAAATTCCAATGGTCAGAGGAATGTGCCTCTGCGTTCGCCCAGTTGAAAGACTCCCTGGTATCTGCCCCAATCCTAGCTCACCCAGATTTGTCGATCCCCTTCATTCTGCATACCGACGCTTCCCGCATTGGTCTCGGTGCCGTCCTGTCCCAAAAGCATGCAGATGGAAAAGAACATCCCGTCGAGTATGCTAGTCGTCTTCTACAGAAAAGTGAACAAAAGCTCACAGTCACTGAATTAGAATGCTTAGCTGTCGTATGGAGTATCAAAAAGTTTCGCCATTATTTGTACGGTCTTCAGTTCAAGGTCGTTACCGACCATGCTGCGTTGAAGTGGCTGCAAACCAAGACTGACCTTCCCCCTAAGTTGTTAGCTTGGGCGATTACTCTTCAGGAACACACTTTTGAGGTTATCCATAAGCCAGGTAGGTTACATGGTAATGCCGATGCCATGTCCCGTCCCCCAATCGTTGCCGCTCTGACTAGCAACACTCCTTTTGTCCCATCAGCCGAATGGCGTACAGGCCAGGCAACTGATCCGTTCTTGTCGAGCATGAGGACATTCCTGGAAAAGAAAACCCTCCCCGAGGACAATGAACTGTCCAAACGCGTTGTAGCAGAAGCCCCGCAGTGTTCCTTAGACTATGGTATTGTTTACCACCTCCCCAAGTCCCCACAGGCTGTTGGCATTCGCAAGCAGGTTTACGTCCCAGAATCTCTGAAGGAGAAAGCTTTAGTGCTTTGCCATAATGATTCCCTCGCAGGCCACACAGGGCTAGAAAAGACATACGGTCGTCTCACTCAGGATTTCTATTGGCCCAACATGTACATCGATGCGAAGTCATGGTGCCAGAAATGCCAAGTTTGTGGCATGTACCGTCCTGTAGTTCCCAAAGCGCGCAGTCATTTGGTTCCCATTGCGGTGCATGAACCCTTCTATATGATGGGTGTTGATGTTGCCGGTCCTTACAAGACGTCAACATACGGCAATCGATTTCTCTTAGTATTTACCGATTATTTCACGAAGTGGGTCGAAGCATTTGCAATCCCCAACCAGGAAGCAGAGACGGTTGCCTCTCACTTTGTCCACCACATCATCTGTCGACATGGCAGTCCCCAGGTTCTATTGTCAGACCGAGGCACTAATTTCCTTTCCCAAGTCGTTGCAGATGTTTGCCACCTGTTTGACGTCACCAAGATTGCTACCACTGCCTACCATCCCCAATGTAATGGTTTAACCGAACGATGCAATAAGACAATTATTCAAATGATGGCAAAGTATACTGACGATCACTCCCATTGGGAACAGTATTTACCATTTTGTCTGTTTGCGATCCGTTCTAGCATACATAGTTCCACGGGTTATTCCCCATATTTCCTCCTGCATGGTAGACACCCCCGACTTCCACAGCACTTAAGTCTGAAAATCAGTGATGAATCATTTTCTAGTGTTTCTGATTTTGCCGGTGCGTTAACTTATCGGTTGCGATCGGTGTGGCAAACAGCAAAAACTAACATTGAACAAGCACAAGGTAGCTATGCTCATCAGTATAATAAACGAGTTAACGAAATGTCTTATCATGAAAGTGACCTTGTTTTACTCAAACGCATGTCCAGAGTAACAGGACAGAAAATAAACAAGTTTTGCCCCAAGTGGCTTGGCCCTTATCTTGTTGTGAAGGTTCGAGAACCAAATCTGGAATTACAACATCCGGAACATCCGCTGGATGCTCCTCAGGTAGTACACAAAGACCGTGTCAAGCCCTATGTTGGTCCTCTACTACCTCCAGTTGAATCCGATACTGAGGGGATTGAACCGGTAGTAGACGATTAAGAGTCTGTCGACTCTGACACTTCTACAGAATTGTGACTAGATCCTTCGTTTAATTATATTTTCTATACTTTCCTCCAAATTTCAGTAAACTTTAGCGCTCAATATAAATTCTTCTTTCCATCCTTTTGTGTTTCAGATAGCTATAACGACATTCTGGTCGATCATCTTTGCGATAACTGTTTTCATCTCTTTCACGATGCGATAACTGTTTTCATCTCTTTCACGACATTCCGGTCGATCCATTTAACTCTATAGCGCTGTCCCGTCCGTTATCTCCCACTCTCGGGTTAGATGGCGTGTGTACCGTCATTGAATTCAAGGGCCATCACTCTCCATGGTCCAACATGTTCCCCTGCCGCTTCGTTTTCATGGGGTTTCAAATGGAAAGCGTTGAAATGGGCTACCAGTGGTTCCGTTGTTTCCTGTTTGAGGACAACGAGAAAGCGGATTATCTGTTGTTGTTATTATTATTGTTTATCTTTAGCCGGAGAGAAACATGGGTATGCCTGTAAAAGTGCCGGCAGAACCTCCTCGCTTTCCAGTTTTCGAAACGATTGGTGGGAGGAGATAAAATATTTTCTGATGGAAGCCATCCTTTCTTCAAAATTTTCGCAAAACGAGAATTTGTTGGTTAACTTGTTGAGTACGGGCTTTTCTGTTTTGGCTGAGAAGGGCCATGATTCCACAGGGTGGGCTGCAGGCCTTAGCTCTCTGTGTGAGTGGGCAATCACGTTTCCCCGGCCCCCCTTGCCTGGTCGAAATTTGTTGTGCACTGCCCTAATGGAAGTCCGCCTGCAGCACAGGCTTCAGTTTCTGAATCGGCGTGTTTTGTTTATCTCCGATTCTATCGGTGCGCATGTGTCTCTGCCCAATACCTTTGTGAAAATTTCTCTTCGGGGAGCCAAACTACAGCACTTGTTGAAAGTGGCCCGTGGTTGTTGCTGGCCAGTCTACTCCATTGTCGTCATTCCGGGCGGTACCAATAACATTCCCCAGCGCCATAAGGTAAAGGATGGCAAGGATCCAATTTATGGCCCCGATGGTGCCTTGCGTCCTCGAAGCACAAAACAGGTGCTTCGACATTTTGAAACCGGCCTACGTCATTTGACCAATGAAAATCCCACTACACAAATTTTTGTTTGTGAAATTTTGCCCAGACACTGCGATATCCCGCTAAGCGGGCTCGCGGTAAGCGAAATTCAAGCAGGGGGTCCCCAATATTAATCATCAGCTAAAAACGCTCATTCGCCGAAATTTTTGGGGCAATGTCTCTGTGCTTCCGTTATTTGATCAGTTCCTATCCCCTGAGCTTTTCTCGCAGCGCAATGGTCTGCCTGACCTACATTTAAATTCCTCTGGTAGCGCTATTTTGAGCCAACAGCTTCAGCATTTTTGCGAGTCCTAATCGACAATCCGGTCGGTTTTAAACAGTACTTCCTTCCATTTTCATCCCCAAAAATACGACACTCTGGTCGATGCGTGTAATTGGTGACCCCCTCATTTTTGTCTACTTCAAATATTATCTACCTCATATGCGTTTACTCATTTACTGTAACGGCATTTCTATCACTGTTAATGTGTATCCATTCCCATTGTGTATACACTTCACTTTATCTTGTTGTTATTTATCTTTTGTTGTGACAACCTAGCATTCATACTCTCGTATTTAGCTTGGTGTTGGTTAACCCTTGTTATTCGTGCACATTTTACTGTATTTTTGTACGTTTCTTTGACTCCTATTGTTCAGCGTGGGGACCACACTCAAAATCGAGGGGCAGTTTTTGTAACACGTTCCTGTTTTCTCGTCCTGTTTTGTCGTTCTCTTCTCTGCCGTGTGTGTTCAAATTCTCATGTGTAGCAGAGTGTGAGGTCACCCTAATAACAATTATAAATATTCCAATGAATGTAGAGTGAGCCCAAAATTTTGGTTCATACAAATATGTCTAGATCTCTGTACCAACTGTAATTTAGGTATTTACATTCAGTGAGAGACCAGTTTTAGATATAGGGCACATCTACAAATTCTATGGTATTTCCCCATCCCCACATTTCAAAATGAATAATTTGAAAACACTCCTATTCAGACGAGACTCTAAGTTGAAAAGGATGGCAAAGTAGGTCTTGCGAGACGAAAGAATTTTGAACCTTCCAGTTTCATGCTACATATTTTATTCACCTATCATATTGTGTACAGTACTCCAATTTCTAATGTATTTCCAATTTTGTGCACAGTAGGTCGACTTTGAAATAGGCTGTTCCTACTACAGAAATAATTTTGTGTTAGTTCTACGATGAGACTGGAACTTTACTGCGACTGACTTTAGCTACTTTTAAAAGCTGCTCAGGCTCTACTAAGAACTTTTGCCTTTGAATTAGACTTTGAACAACCTTAAACAAGATTTTCGAAACTAAACAAGTAGAGTTGAGGTCTGACTTTGCATTCTAAGGACTAAAATCACGGTACACTTTTGTTTTTAACTATTTGTAAGTAATCAATTCGTTTGTCTTGTCAATTGTTACAAATGTGTTATTCGGGTTAAAACCCACTTGGGTTTCAACCAATTTGATTCAGGTATGACTGTGGCCTTGTTTGTGGCTTTGCTTTCAATAAATGGGTTTGGTTTGGTATAAAGGGACTCTTGTCGAGCTCAGATTATCCGGTATTCAATTTAATTGGAGTCTATCCTTGGCCATTCCGTGTCACGCTGACAAATGCAAAATTTTTTCTTTTAATCAGCTGAGGGCTAAGCAGTCGATATCTCACAAATCATCTCCGCAAACAGAAAATGCAGTTGCCACTCATTGCTAAAAGTCAACATAAGTTGCCACTTTGAGTTGTTCAGCTAGTTCTCTCTTGACTTGCGTTGTAACTGGAACACGAGTATCGTATAAGATTGGAGCTGTGAAGATGATCACACAGGTACCGATGAAAATTGCCAAACTAAATATCACCAGAAACAATCGATCAATAACCAGTGCAACAAATTTCCAGTCTTCATGAATCTAAAAGAACTATACTATATATAATCACAAATTCGGCAAATTATATTTTAGCAAAATCAATGAAATCAGTAATTAGCTTTCCGAAAATCTGGTCGAATCCGGTAAATGTAAATAAAAGCCTTTTCAAGAAAGGGTAGAGTAGAGTAGAGTTAAAATTAACTGTTTTAACTCGTTTTAGCTTGAGCTTCCCTCTTTTGACTCTTTCATTAAAAGGACCGAGTTGATTTTAACCCTACTCTACCGTTTCTTGAAAAAGCTCCAATATTACATAATACATACAGAGTATGACAGCTGCCATACTCTTAGTGTAAGCGTTGTACACCATCTGCACGCTAACGGCTAATCTCCCTCCGCAAATTGGACAGTGACCCCCGTCCACAAATCGGTACCCAGTCGAAACAAGGGTATGCTCACTCGCTGTATGCTTGTGTGTTAAAGCTCGAAAGCACAAGCACTACGGGTGCCAGCACTACGTGAGCGAATTGTGTGTCCGTTGCGAGCTTTAGCAAGCACGCATAGCAGGTTTGACTGTTTATACTTGATAGCAGGTTAGCCTTTGGAGGAGTAAACTCTAACAAAGAACATATTTTTGAAATCGTCAGAAACTCGAGACTTCCAAAATCCGAAAAAATTCGATTTCATTACAAAAAATCAAAACTTTTTAGTTTCTGCCATATTGTTTTCGCAATCAAAGTTTTGTTTCGTTTATACCTGGCCAGCTTCACACTTTCCCCCTACCAGCTTTTCACGAAATAGTACCAAATTTCCGAAATTTCGGGTTATCAAAATTTACGAATTTTCTCCAATACCCACAACTATATAGTGATGTTTCAGCACCTGAAACTGAAACTGAAAAAATATATTTTCAGTCTGTACATATTTCAGTTTCAGCACCTAAAATTGAAACTGAAACTGAAAAAAGTAAAGGCTAAAGCTCGACGCTTGAAACTGAAACTGGAAATGCCAAAAATCGACGACTGAAACTAAAACTGAAACTGAAACTGAAATTTTTTTATTTGCCGCCATAAGGATTAAATTTAAAATTTTAGTTAAAAATAAAATTTTAGCATTGGCTTGAAACTGAACATAATTTGATTGAAAACCTTAAACTGAAACTGAATCTGAATCTGAAATTCCGGAGAGCGACCGCCTGAACTGAAACTGAAAATCAGATTAAATGAAACCTGAAACTGAAACCGAGTCTGAACATATATAATTTGATTGAGACCTGAAACTGAATCTGAATCTGAAATTCCGACGACCGACCGCCTGAACTGCAACTGAACGAGCTGAACACTTTTTTAATAGAACAACCTCTTTAAAAATACACTCAACTCTCAACTCCCTGATTTTGCGAAAACCGCAATTTCCTGCTATTAAAAACTTCTCCAATACCCACAATATGTGTATCATCTGAAAGCTTGGTCTGGATGAGCTGAAAAGCTTTTGTAATAAAGGCAACTCGCAGAAATCGCGGATTTCGGAATCGCAGAACTTCGCGGAATTCACGAAAAACTTCTTTCCTAGAGTTAAATCCGGCTTTCTTGAATTCTCGGAAGTTGGTGCCATGTTAGATATTGATTCTTTTATAAGATTTGTTCATCTCATCAAGATCTTTCAAATGTTACCATTACCATATTGTGGAGTGTTACGATTAAATAGACCTAGAATTAGATGGAAGGCCGTAATCTGCGCTATATATTTCGAAAAAACTATGCAGACCTTAAACAACTTACATGTTCTTGGAATTCTCTTTTGCGCAACTGTTCTGCAATGTAGCAAACGTTGAGGCAAGCTTGCGATCTTAGTTGAGGCATCCTTTCTTGATCAGTTCCTTTGGGAACGTATGTATTGTTATTGTTGTTGCAATTGTAGGTGAGCCGCCAGTTGTGGGATGTTTTTTTGCCCATACGTGTTTTTGCATCAAAGTTGCAATTTCTGTCTAAATCTCCAAAAATTACTTTTGTCAAAGTTTCATTGATTCCTTGCGACAAGCAGTGAACTGGGCCTAAAATATTAATTTATGACAGATTAGTATTTAAAATATTAGAATAGGTGTAATAAACAATATGAGCACATGAGTAAATACCTAGGGGAAGGTGGAGGGCTGCGCGGGAACCGTTTCGAGTTCAACACCATTCAAAATTCAGTTATAGTTTTCACTTACAAAAGTCAGTTAGCTATGTTTGTATCACTACGTAAAATTAGAAGTAGTCCTGAATTGATGCATTGAACGGAACGTCTTCAGACTCAGAGACGTATTCTCTGTCCAATGTTAGCAAAACAAGCGCACAAAACACAATTTTGCTGTCACATTAGCGGTTTCGCAACAAATAGTGACTTTGTGTAAAGCTTATTCTTTTGTCGAAATCAACAAAATTTATGGCAAAAAAGGAATTATCCGCCTACCTATGAAAATGGAAAAGGACGTCTATTTTTCAGAAAATTATTATATACTCTAAAATTCATAAAAATATGTCTACTCGTGAACTGCGCTTGGTTTGAAAAGTTATTCAACTTGTTTTGTCTATCCAAAATCACATTGTGCAATATTTAAAACATATTTTATGCGATTCTATAGGATTCTCGCATGGAAGTCATCCATGCATACAAGTGAGTATTTAATCGCAACGACATGAACTAACCAAGATTATGCTATTTATATATATTTTTTATATAATAATTATATATGTTGTAGACGTTTTCGGTAGTTTAGATACACCCAGAGTTAGAAGTGGACCCTGAAACTTTGTCGACCCGCCTGACCCACTTCTTTAATTTGGACACTTATTCCTGCTGCGCCTCAGCGCAGCAGGTCTCTTATGTTTGCTCGGCCCAAGCCCTCACACGCATTTTGCTTGATAAATATACTCTTCACCGTAAATGCGTGTAAACAATGGTTTAAGATAGGGCTAGTATGATTTGTGTGTGAAATCTTGTCTTTCATTCCAAAGAACTTCTGTTTCCGATTTATATACATATTAGCAAGAGTACATAATAGATAAGAGTATGACAACAGGCAGGCTCTCTGTTATCAGAGCAAAAACTATGCTATGCGCGCTATCGGCTAACCCCCCCCCCACAAATTGACCCCCTCTCATACCGCCCCTATATGGGTACGGGGTCCAAACGGGGGTCGCTCACTGCTTTGCATAATTACACGTTATGATTAACCGAGGCCTAATTTGGGAACAGGGTGCAAGCGTGTATGTTTAACATATGCATGTAGAAAACATACTAAGCGAGTGAGCGACCCCCGTTTGGAACTATGTACCCATATAGGGGCGGTGTGAGAGGGGGTCAATTTGTGGGGGGGGTTAGCCGATAGCGCGCATAGCATAGTTTTTGCTCTGATAACAGAGAGCCTGCCTGTTGTCATACTCTTATCTATTATGTACTCTTGATATTAGTGATGTGGATCGGATCGGATCGGCGGCTAAAATTGCAACCGATCCGATCCAGCAAAATTATTTGTCGATCCGATCCGATCCGATCCTGGTCCTGGATCGGTCGATCCGATCCGATCCGGCGATCCGAAATGATTTCTTCAAAAATCTAAGTGGAACTAGATTTAAAGTAGGTTTTCGCCGTGTAAAACACATCTTACACACTATAGTTTCATTAAAATTTCTTTATCATTCCGAAAAACGTAATTCGAAAGCGTAATTCTAGAAAATTATATAGATTAAGCAAAAGAAGTAAAATTACTCAATATAGTGCGCCAGATGATGATCGCGGCCTGCATACCAAAATACAAATTTATCATTACCGATTTAAGATAATACAAATTAAAATTTCAGTTAAAACTACAATTTTGAGAATTAATTTTCAATTTGGATTAAAAAATTATTAACTTGATTTACCAGACACCGAAGTTGAAGTTGTAATTCTTTGGATCGCCGATTAAACTGTCATTTTTTCTCGGAAACTGAATCTGAAGCTTGGGCTGCACCGCGAAAACGGACCAAAAACTTTAAAAACATTGCGGAAAGTAAATTTTAAATGATTGCAGAGTCTGACTTCGGGTTTTGGAATAAAGCCACAAAGAGATCAACCATAAAACTTCACTCCAAAATTCCGACAACAGTAAGCAACATTAATCAAAGAGAGTTATGCATTAATTTATTAATTAATTACTTTTTCATTACTACTTAGCAGCATAGTAACAGCGGTTCTTGATTCTGCACTTTGATGCCAGTTGCATTGCATAAAATTATATAATATGTAAAAGTGCTAAGTTGCGGTAATAAGTTGTTAGGTACATACTGAACGCTAAGTTTGAGAGACCCAAAACCAAAATCAAGTTTGGTTTGTAGAAGGAAAATATTGTACTAGCAACGCACGCACCAAGCAGTGCAGTAATAAAAGTCAAGTTCAGTCACAAATATGAGGCGGGTACGGTTTAATTTTATGTGAAGTTGGGTATCAAGTCGGATCGCCGATCCGGCTGACTCAAGCGATCCGATCCGGACCGATCCGACAGGTCTACCGATCCGATCCGATCCGATCCGATCCGACCTCCGGATCGCGGATCGGATAGATTTTGCCGATCCGATCCACATCACTAATACATATTACGCATATATGAATGGGATTACTTTCAATTCCAAAATCGGAAATGTCTATTCTCTGTTCTAATTGATGACTCATCGTTACAATTAAACTTTTGTCATTTATATTTCAGCTCAGCAAGGATTCCCAAGTATGATAAAGCTTACAGGAACATGTTACATACAAATGCTGAATAGTTTAAACCTTATTTTCGATATGAACATGAATTCCTCAAGCTTTATAAAAATCTTTAAACAATGTTTTGCACGTATATTTTCTGTAATAAGCAATTAAGAGCTCTCTGATAAAATAATTAGCTGCGCAGCAGGTTTACAATTGCTTAAATGTCCGTCCAGCGGAAACTGAACCTTTTGCACAAAATCTTGCTTGTTTAAGTATACATTTAAGTACCATATAACATGTATCGAGCAAAATAGCACTTTGAATATCAGCACTGGGAAGCATTATAGAAGCTCCAAACAAGAATTTAGCCAGCTAAAAGGTAACTGCACTGACTTTCGTCTTCGTTTTCGCTAGTTTGGAGCATATACTATGCCACTGAAAACGATCTAGATGAGCTGAGACCTCGATCAGCCAGTAGAATCAGTATTTAGGCAAAGTTTTAGCTAAAGTAGATTTTCTTGTCGCAATTTCATAAAAGTACAGTCGATTCTGGTTTATTTGTTACAGTTGCTTGGCGATTACCGCAGGAATTTTTATATACCCTGCTAATGTCATCTCCAAACTTGGATATGATGCTATAATAACTACCATTTTGATTTCAACGGTTTATTATAGGGTGGCGCGAGAGATTATGTCACAAGGATAAACATGAATATTTGAATTGTTTTATATGAAATGAAATTAAATTTGAATGCTGAAATATTTTGACTGAAGATTTAAGCCAGACTTGAAATAATTTGGTCAGAAAAGCAATATGTATAAATATATACAAACACCATTGTCAAAAGTAGGAGAAAAATTGAAAATTCTCAAACTGTACATTTTTTAGTGAAACTAGCTTCAAATCTAGCATAAAATTGGTATGAAAAAATGAGTGTTGTTGACCCATTCTAACCCGCGGGTACCCCACTGACCTGAAGGTCGACTCGCGGGTACCTGCGGTGCGGGTACTCGCGACCCACTTCAACTCTGTCCAACTCTGGATACACCTTCCTCTAGTTATAAACAACCAAATTAATTCTGATAACCGGGTAACTCTATCTACATGTATAGGCCTATTAGTCGTACAGTTATAGATAACCGAAAATGCTGACTTGTAATTTGCAAATGTGCCTTTTGACAAAACTATTCAATTTTAATAAAATTTTCATATTTTTCAAGGCATATTTGTAGCTGAGGTGACTTAGGTCTAAAAATTGAACATAAAAGTCTAGCATTAAAATTGAGCCTAGACCGGGTTAGGCTAAAGCCGATGTTGATAGTACCGGCCTCTGGGTCTGGAGGACAAAAATCCATTGGAATCATCGTACAAAGTTTATCCACGTCCCGTTTAAAAACAGCACGTATACATATATATATATATATATATATATATATATATATATATATATATATATATATATATATATATATATATATATATATATATATATATATATATATATATATATATATATATATATATATATATTATATATGTTACGGTTATTCGGCATAACATATATATGTTACAGGCTGATGAGTAAATTGGACACTTCTGAAAGTGTCCAGACAGATAAATAAATTACGCATGTGCGCAGTACATAGCATAATAAAAATGAATTAATTAACAGATTAATAGTCAAATAAATTACTAATTGCAATATATAGTCGGAACAATATACAGTAATTGTTGTATAGTAAGTAAATGTTACGTAAAATTACTAAGAACAATTAATAGATTTTAAAAATTAATAAAACCAAGAGTACATAATATATAAGAGTACGACAGCAGTAATACTCTATGTATTATAAGCGGGACCATCCTCTGCACGCTAACGCTTGACCCCCCACCGCAAATTGGACCGTTCACTTCAAAGCAATTTGTGCGCTATACTTGTGTTCTAAAGCTCGAAACAGACACAAAACTCGCGCACGTAGTGCTTGTGTTTTCGAACTTTAGCACACAAGCATAGAGTGAGAGAGCATACCCCCGTTTCGACTGGGTACCAATTTGCGGGAGGGTCACTGGGATCCAATTTGCGGGGGGGGGGGGTAACAACAAACTAAAGAACTATATATATGCATAAACTATTAAAAATAAAGCTGAGAACTCAGCTACTTTGCACTACTAGTTCGTAGTTTAAAAATTTAGGCATGTGTCCAGCTCTGCTCTGGAAACATAGATAATTTACTTATCTGTCCGGACAGAATGCGATAACTGTAAAAGTTTATCTATCTGTCTGCGCACATGCATAATCTATCTATTTGTCTGGACACTTTCAGAAGCGTCCAATTTACTCATCTGCCCGTAACACATATATACCATTTCTTATCAATTCTTCAGCAGCAATTTTTCTTTTACTAGTAAGAAACAGCAGTCGGGGCAGGCCGTTTAGGAATACAATTCGAGCCCATTGTGGCAAAGGTTGAACACTTGTATGATAATGGATATTTAAAATGACAACGGTTACACAGACAGAGATTGATGTCAAGCACATTGTAAATAGAAGATAACGACCAATTAGGGGTATCACCTAAACCAACAAGTTATCGATTGAAAACTATGAATTAATTATGTAGCACAACGAAAAAAATAACTTTCACACTCGGACGAGTCCTAAACACAAGCCAAGTATTACGGGCGATTGTGTTCTCATGCAATGCAAATCACAATGTGCATAGAAACATCATGCAAACTGCAGTTTGCATGATGAAATCGTGTAGATTGCAAAATATCTTCTCAGGTTGTTAGCCTAAATACGATATATATTCGAAATTTAACACTAATGCGATTTGTCCCTTTATTGTAGTCTTGTAGGCGGGAGTATAGATAATAAACCCCTACGCTTGCTTCGATGGGCATGTTTTCGAAAGCGATGGAAGTATCACAGCTCACTTTGCGTCATTTAACGTTATTTGCGTCATTTTACTTACAATGAAATTTAATAATCAATATAAACTGTATAATCGTTGTACGTTCCGTCTTGTTAATTTCTGGAGTAAATCTTTCTTTCTTTCTTTCTTTACTACTGCCTGGGGGCACTACCGACAACTGGTCAATCAAATTCTCTCACTCAACGTCCTGTGTTTCATCTACGAATTATTGTTCAATTTAAGGTAGAATTGGCCAAGATGGAGTTGTATAGCATTTGTTCAATATAAAAGCAAAAGTAAGGGAAAAGTTAAAATCTTCAAATCATAAGCAAGGGAATTGACAAATTAAAACATGGTTTTCAGCAAAACTACTACGTATATAACTCAACTATATAATTGACACTAATGAATTAACAACAACCAATTAAGCCAAAGCTATTTTTCGGCTTTCAGCCAGCTTCATTGTGGAAACGCTCAAATTGTAACAAACAGAACCTTCTCTCTGTTCACCGCTATCGTTATGTTGCTTATGTATGGTTATATGGTTTTGTGTGTATCATATAATATGTGTCGTGGGAAAGTTTAAACGGCTACAGCTATTAGACTATTGAACTATTGAAATTCAATAGTGCTCAAGTTCATTAGTGTTTTATGCAACAGGAATTTCAGTACTGTTGAATCGAAAATCTAATAGTTCAATAGTTAATACTATTGAATTTTATGCAACAGGCCCCTGGGGAATTTAGTTGAGGGCATATATACGTAGTAATTCGAGACGCTCGTTTCAACGGGCACATTTTCGAAGCCATAGAAAGTGTCCGTTGGGTATTACGGCCTGAGAAAACTACTCACCACTGCTCAAACCCTTGAGGGATCTTTTGCGCTTTCCCCCCCCCCGCCCTAACTTTTGATTTATTTGACCAATAACTTTGAAATTTTCGTATGGGTGCATACTGGAGGCTGCAATTTTAAAAAATTTTCAAAAAATTTTAAGTTTTTGTTTGGTACGGGGGGACCAAGGGGAACCAAAAAATTTTTTGAAAAAAATTTGCTTAAAACTTGCATACAGGGGTTTTCTGGGGCGCTGAGCACGAATCTGAAATCCGTTTTTCGATTCAGCTTTTCGTTAGCTTACTATAAGCTTAAATGTTAAGCTACTTTAGCTTATACTGAGCTAACGAAAAGCCGAATCGAAAAACGGATTTCAGATTCGTGCTCAGCGCCCCAGAAAACCCTGTATGCAAGTTTTCAGCAAAATTTTCTTCAAAAAATTTTTTGGTTCCCCTTGGTCCCCCCTTACCAAACAAAAATTTAAAATTTTTTAAAAATTTTTCAAATTTTCAAATTTTTGAATTTAGCAGCCTCCAGTATGCACTCACACCAAATTTCAAAGTTATTGGTCAAAAAAATCAAAAGTTAGGGCTGGGGGGGAAGGTCCCCCTTGAAAACTACGTTTTTCGAGGTTTAGGATGGGGCTATATAGTAAATCGACTATGATAATGCTCATGTTAAGTGTACATTTTAAAACCGAAGGAAATGACGTCGACTTGTTGGAGGACTTTGCAAAACATATTACACTTGTAACTGACCAATGAGGTTGGTGGTATAATTTCCACCAAAAGAAGAAGGAATACTGTCAGTGATACAAGAACAGATACACAAAGTGTAATCTTATTGTTGCTTCCAGACGGTAGATAAAAGACGAGAGAAGTCAGAAAGGTTATGGCTATGCAAGGAGTGATTAGATTAATGGTGTAAAATAGGGTCTTCCTTCGAATATTGATGTAGTAGGTGATGTCAACAAATGGATAACTGCAACAAGGATATCTACAACAAAAACATAAAAGCTAAATGTCTGGAAAGAGGAAATAAGGAACACTCACTATTGACAAACATCCGTTACTCTTTTTCACTAGTTTCAGCCTGGAAAGCCAGCGAACCAGGCAGCCTAGTTTTTCAAACCGTCAACCGCACCATTTCCACCCTGGCATGAGCGGTACAGCCGGCGTAATCGGATCTCACTCAGCATCCTTGACTTCTTGCACTCAGATTTGAAACTCAACGTTACTTGTGCAATGCACTTGTGCGTTGAAAGTTGTGCACATTGGACTTGAATTTCGGTTAAAGCTCATTTTACTGAAGCATCTGTGGCTCAGTTGGTAGAACGTCTGCGCGTTAAGCAGGAGATAGCTAGTTCGAGACCCGCCAGGTGCCCTTTTTTCGGGTGCTTGGTGGAGTGCAACTTTCTTTGTTTAATTAGGCGAATTCATGCCGGAGTGGTGGGCGACGGAAGTCACGCAGACACTAATAAACACTAATCTAAAGTAGTGATTAGATCATTGCCGCAGAGTCTTGGCTTGTAGTCAATACCGTTGCCCAGGAAAGTATGACTCTCCGGAAATTTCATGAAAAAACTTTTATCCCCATTTAATGAAATTTTTAACTCTCCCAGTGAATGTCAACTTTTGTCCAGCTAGAAAACATTTTTTGCAAACGTCTGATGCAAGCAGAAGAAGAATGTAATTCTTAAGCGCTTCAATAGCAATAATAAACAGTCCAAGGGCCTTTTCGCGAATGGGTTAAACGAGGTAAAATTAACTCGATCCTTTTCGCGAATGAGTTAAAAGAGTTAAATTTAACCCGACGAGTTAAGCAGAGTTAAACTTTTTAACCCTTCTATCATTCGTTGACGTTGACGTTGACTGTTCGTGCATATAGTTCTGCTTTCCAGGTATGCAACTTCAGGCATTCAACGTTTATATCTAATAACACTATGTACAAGTTTGGATCTACTGCTACTATGCACGAACATCGTAGCACTGTTGATCGTAGATTCTACATGCTCCAAAAATTTCACAGGGTAATGTCGGACCGGTCCTCAAAAGTAGGACCTGATCTCATCAATAACTTGTACGCTCTAAAGCACGTGAAGTTACATGTTAAAGTTGGGCGAACTGCAGTTGAACTAAAGTCTTTCGTCATCGTCGCTAGGGAATGTCAATTGAAATACTTTAAAATGTATCCGACCAAAGGTGTACAAGCTTGCTTTTCAGCCCGTTTCCGATGAGGTCTTTTAGTAAATTTAAATTGATTAGTTCCATTTAACATTTCCTAAATAAGTTGTGAATCGACATCAAAAACATTTGAGTGCCAACCTTTTTTCATGTCTAGTTCCTTTAACACTCATAAGATCCCATTCCACAGATTCCTGATATTCAGAAATATCAATGCCTCTTTCCACATTCCAAACCGGTTCGTTCTCATTTTCAAATTCAATTGTCACGTTGTCACCTTCCAGCTGAAATCAGATTAGATTATATATATTCAATATGTGTACGAAGCTCGAAATCGAACAAAACTAGTTTGTATGGGTCATTTTGTACACAAATAGTTTTGTTTGGCCGTTGCCGTCAGGGATGGCTGCAAACCATTGCCATTCTTAAAACTGTTCGAATTTTTTCGAGTTTGCAGGCATCCCATGAAGGCTTCAGCGGAGCCGCACCGACAGTGACAACGACAACAGCCCCATCATAAAATGCAGTTTTTTCTTTTCTATTTAAGAACTAGCTCCTCTACTGCAGTCGCCTTTTTCCATAAGCCAGGATAGTCTTCAGCAATCCTAGTCACTATTGATAAGACGGGCATTTATTGCCGAGAACACGACGGCATCTGCCTTAAGGTGGTGGTATTCTTTCCCGTATTTTGGGTGATAACTTCCGCAAAAATAATCCAAAATGTCTAAAACTTTCAGAACTCACTACTTAGGTGTTTCTGAACACATTAGAAACAATTCCGGAGTTTTTACTTGAAAATTTGAAAAATTTTTATTTTTGCCTGGTAATATATATAGTTACTGGTAACATATATAGTCTCATAGAGTTACTTGAAGTTAAACTTGAAACCATATTCAATGGGAAGAGCCCCTCAAAAGGAATAACTTGGCTCCTCGAAATCCTCAAAATTCCATAATATAACGCAATTAAAGATTTTTGGAGTTAAGAAGCAGCTGATTCCCAAATTTCCAGATTTTTTCCAATTGTAGCAATATGTAACTACAACATTCGACAACGGTATACATGTTACGTACAAAACCTGACACTGTACAAGACTAGTTTTGTATTGGTCATTATGTACAAAACTAGTTTTGTATGGCCTCTGTCGTACTGTAAAGTTGGAAGTATCAGACTAACCAAACTTTACGAGTGGGGAGTGGGAAACTGTGCACAAGGGTAATGTCGAACCTGGAGATGTAGTTCCAGTCGACCTATGCGAACCTCGCCCAAGGTTGGGCGAGACCGAGATTTCACCGAGACCGAGACCAAGGTACCGAGACCGAGACCGAGACCGAGACCAAGGTACCGAGACCGAGACCGAGACTGGCCAAGTCTCGGCTTTTGGGCGAGACCGAGACTCCCAACCCTGACCTCGCCCAAGAAAACCTAAGTGATACCTGGTGAACGGAGTTAAACCGCCGCCGATTAAAAGCAAAGACTCAAATATCAATGAACTACCCCAAATACACACTTAAAAATATCTAACCACTTACCCAAAAATTCTTAGAAAAACTCTAATTACCGACTATCAAATCTAACACATAAATCTAACAAAATGACGCTCTAAAATAGTCCGAAAAGAGACCGCATTTACCAGAAAACAGACATGTTGAATAAAGGGGGAGACCCCCGAAATGCGTACAGAAATAGAGAGAAACAGTTGCAAAACTAGACAGACGGAAATGAACTTTTCACAGAAATTTTCAATACAAAACACAATATTTCAAATCAATTAATTGTACAAAAACCAGAAATAACTAGAAACAATAGCTTTCAAATTAATTAAACCACTAAACCCACAATTAATACCAGAAAGAATTTTCCCTAGATTGTCACGGCCAGTTACAAAAGCAAGAGACGAAAGAAGGCTCATAAAAGCTATAGAAAAGATCCTACTAAACCTTGGAAGAATAGAAAAGAGAATAAATTTTAAACACTAAAGAATAGACTCAACAGGGTCATCCTGGAGCTAAATGACTTTTGGAAGACAAAAATAGTCACTACTTCTGTTAAAAGTTCAAATTATAAAAGTTAAAATTTGCACAGTATAAAAGAAACACAACTGGACTCAACCAGAGACAAACACAAGACTGGATGGCATAGACACTAGACAGGAGTAAACTGGTTTTGAAAGACCGTGGAGGAATTTGATTGGTTAATTTTGAGACCCTTTGAAAGAGAGAGAAACCGTGACGGGCTCCCAGCAAAACAAGAGTATCAGACAGCGCCACCTAAGTGACTAGGCTGGTTGATAAATACACACATAATTTCAATATAAAAAAACTACCAATTTCAACAAAATTTCAAAACAATTTCAATTAAATTTCACACACAACAATTTCACTTAAATTCACACTAACACAACAAAATTATTATCATAAAGAGGACAGACGTAACGTCTCCTCATGACAGCACAATTCTAGCTTTGTATGGCTTTGACCGTACAATTCTAGTTTTGGCCTACAAAACTGTTTCAATAAGATTTGGCAGCCATTTATTCATTACTATTCAAGTCCGTACATAATTTCAAGCACTAAAGTTTTAAGATTATATAATTCCTAATTCAAAGACTGCCAATATATATTGTTCCCGAAATCGCGCAAATTGCAATTTGTACTGCTGATTTTCGTGCAAATTGCAGTTTGCATGCAAAGTGCCGTACAAATTGCAAAATCACATTTCGGGTTAAGCCTTAATTTTAAAAGCAATGTTTATGATTTGAAAATATTAAACACCTTTGTGAAATGATCCTCTAATACACATAATCATGAACTGATAATGGTGCCAGTACTCGACTACTTGTAATGAACTAAGAATAACTTGTTTGATGGATCTACAGAAACATTTCGAAACTTTGCGGGAACAGGACGACAACAGAAGCAAGCAAAGTGTGAAGAAACTTTTTGATCAAAATGGACCATTTGGAACACCATTAAACAGGCAAAGTGCAAGAAGGGCAAAAAGAAAAACTTTCGAGCAAAGACTTTCCTACGAATGTGTATTTGGAATCAAGCAAAAATGCGGATTAGCAGCCATCAATCTACCCGTGGAAGTTATGAATCAAATGAATACTGAAGATTTAGAAGCAATCCTGGACAATGCTGAAAGCCAGTCCTCAACAGAAAGTGATGTAGCTTCACCAGATGAAAGTGTAGAAATGGAAGAAGCGCAGGGGAGTGACACACCTCAAAGGCACTGACAAATCCGTGGTTGTTCCCATCAACCACCGAGAGAATAACTGTTGCTTTTGTCATGAAGCCGTAACTGGAGGATCGGATCTGTGCAAGTCACGTGGTAGCAGATATCACGACAACTGCAAACAACCAGGTTCTGAAGGGATTTGTCGTCGATGTGAGGTAGGATCAGCTAGTCAATTTAAAAGGAGATGTGTAGATCACAGGCAAGAAGTTGTGGCCAATAGAATGCTGGAATGATCAAGAGCTGGTAGGGAGCCATTTTACATTGGAGACAACGTCAGGATCCTCTTCCTGAGTTTGACAAAGGCAGAGCTGCACCTCCTAACATCTTGGGTATCATAACTGAAGAACCTCACCCTGGAACCTTCAAAATTGGAACAATTCACGGTATTTTGGAAACTTTGTACCTGCCAAATCAAATGGAAAAATGCTCTGGAAACAACTTTATTACACTAGACCAGGTAAAGACAAATCCTGTTAGTCTCAGGAATGCTGCAGCATTGGTGTCAGCGGATGGAAGTGGCCAAGGTTTTCTACGGTGCACGTGCACGGAAACTTGTATAAGTCTAAAGTGTGGCTGTCGGAAGGAAAACAAAACATGTTCAACAAGATGCCATCGAGGAAAGAAGTGTGCCAATTCTGAATAAATGAATATTTACTAACGAGATAAATAAATACGAAATGAAGGAAAACTAAAGTCATTGTCTGTCTATTAAAACTTTTAAGATCTAACTTGAGATGGGATTTTGCAATTTGCACGGCATTTACCATGCAAACTGCAATTTGCACGAAAATCATTCGTGCAAATTGTAATTTGCATGATTTCCCGTGCAAATTGCAATTTGCATGGGAACACAATTTGCACGTAAAATATTTATATAATATTTTTTCAAATTTATCTGAATTTAAATTCCATTTCTAATATTTAGATACCACATGAACTACTCAGAAAATATATATTTTGTAAATTTTGATTTTCTAGTTTCTCTTGCGTAATCCTGGTTGATAAGCAAAATCGAAAAGTGAAATATTGTAAGAAAAAATTTTCGGACTAGTTTGGCTTTAGTTAGAATTTGGCATCTGAAATAGTATAAGTCAAATTTAAGGAACAGATAGTATAGTCAACTCCTCGAAAAATTCTCATGAAAAATCTGATTTTCAACAGTTCATGCAAATTGACTTCAATAGTATATCATAAACAAATGGCTGCCAAATCTTATTAAAACAGTTTTGTACGTCCACAACTAGAATTGTACGGTCACAGCCATACAAAACTAGTTTTGTAAAAGAAAAGCCATACAAAACTGGAATTGTACCATTTCGAGCTTCGTACATATATAGCATAATTTTCTTAATTTTCTTGGATTTTACTGAAACTTTCACAGAGCTGTGTAATTCTCATTTAAAGTGTCAAAAAATAATGCTATAATAATGCTTAAATACAGCTGCTAATTAACACTAGAAGCTAACATTCGGCATTTTCAAGTTTTAAGCAAAACCTACCATGTTGCTACTGCAACCCGGATTATCAGGTACAAGAAGTAAACGAATTGATTATTTTAGCCGAAAGTTTCTGGGAAAAGCATTTTTAGCAACCATGGAGCTATTATATTCAATCCGCAGTCCAATGAATCGGGTTAATTTTGGCGCTATTAACTCCGCCACGTCACCTCAAATGACTGTCGAACGATGAATTTAGAAAATTTCCAATGTTCCTTTCAAGCGTTAGTTAGTAGTAATTAGCATAATTCCCGCATTATTTTATATCAAAATAATCGTCGTTGCTTTTTGCAGACGCTATGCATTGCAATTAAAAATAGCAAGACTGCGGAAATTACGGACCTCTACTTAGGTGACTTTGCAAAGATGATAAAATTAGAGTTGGGACCGGTTCCAATTTTCAAAACCGGTTCCGGTTCTAAAGTACCGGTTCCAGTTCCGGTTCCGGTTCCGGTTCTAGCTTCCGGTTCCCGGTTCCAAGTACAAAATTCGTAGTACATTTTAACATTATTTAATATTGAATGCAGGCCCCCAGCAAGGCTTATATAATCAAAATTATAAAGCAATACTGCAAAACAATTGGAATAGATAATGCAATAATAACCAACTGGGTTAAACTTTTTGTTTACTTTGAATTTTAATGATTTTGCCTGACTGAATTTTCTCCATTACAAATGCTGTTACTATGCACAACATACATTAAAACTTGTCTTTAGTATGGTCGAGCAAATTGTTTCGATAACGGTGAGATTCTACTGTGTATCTAAATACAGGCAGCGCCTTCTGAACAGAATTTTGTAAACAGTATATAAAACGTTTCAGTAAAACGTGCTGTGCTGAGAATTAAGATACACTGGAGCTTAAGGGGGGTCCACCATGAAAAAATTTGTAGTCACGGATTTCGCTCATTTTTACACATAATGTAGCCACACATGTTGTGCGTACCAAGTTTAAATATTGAGTTGTTTCATCCATGTCTCCGCGAGTTACGAGCTATCAACTGCTTGCAATTGTAATAATGGGTGAAACGAGGGTACCGCTTGAGACTAAAGCAATTTTCCTTAAACAATATTCGATTTTGGAGCTTCAATGGGGTGTACATTTGAAAATTGATCTAAAGAATTAATTTTGCCCCGGTGTTGGCAGGCTAAACGTGATTTCATGCCTTTTTAACGACTTTTAGGGAGCAGCAAGGCCAATGTTGAGGTTAGATCACAAAACCCTTTAACAGCCATTAACTTCAATTTGGTGCATTTGCGGACCATAGCCCAAGAAGAAAAAATGTTCCCCGCATTAAGAGCTTTCGATTGATGTCAAATTTGTCATGTTTTGAGAAATTTGAAAAAATCTATATTTTTGCTATATGGGTGCCAGTTCGACAGATTGGGATGCAGCGACCACGTTGGGCTACTTAGCAGGAATAATTGTAGTCAACACTGAACTGCAGCCACCAGAAATAACGTGAAACGAGATATTTTGGCATTTGGTAGCTGCTGATTGCAATGGTCTCACGTAATAGGCAAAAAATCGAAAAAATTCAAAATTTTGGTAAAAAACCAAATTTTTAGTGTCAAAAAATCTCGAAACTGGGCAAAGATTCTAGGCATCATTTGGTATCGTTAGAAACGTCTATTTATATACTTTGATTTATTGGAATTAGATTTTTGATTTAGGCCTTTGAATGTTTGTAATGCTTGCTCAAAGTTACAACCCCCCAGTTTCCACTAACGAAAAACGTCAATTTTCGCAGTCAGCAGGTTTCAAAAATTATTTTAAAAAATTCAAAGGCCTAAATCAAAAATCTAATCCCAACAAATCAAAGTGTATAAATAGACGTTTCTAACGATACCAAATTATGCTGATAATCTTTTCCCAGTTTCGAGATTTTTTGACACTAGTCAAAAAATTGAAACTTTTCCAGTTTCCTATGTTTAACACATGAGATCTCAATCTTTGAAGTGAAATTACTCATTAACCGTAAAAGATCCGACTTTAATTTCAAAAACTCGTTAAAATATACCAATCGGAGAACAAAATATGTGAAAACGAGCAAAATCGGAGATGGTCGAAAAATCGGCCAAAAATAGACCCCCCCCCCTTAAATTATTATTTCTTTGAAAAGAGTACTGTGTCTCTAAAGAAGCAAATAGTTTCCAAAAGAATTAAATGCATTTAAAATATTTAAAAGCTGAAAGCCAAATTGGAAATAAGATTATATGCATTAAAGTTATATTTAACGAGGAAATGTATGTAGGTACAGTGACTTGATTACACAAAATAGCTAAAGCCGATTTCACACGATGGGGATTTCCATGGGGATTCCCCTGGGGATTCCCCCGGGGACACAACATTCGAAAATTTTTCCAAAAATCCCCAGGGGATCCCCAAGGGGTCTTTTCATCGGGATTCTATTCACACGATGGGGACAATCACCAGGGGATGCTGGGATGGATCCCCGAATGGAATTGCTTTTTCCAATAATTTAAATAACAATAATACCAATTCGAAATATGATCATCTGAAGGCAAAAATTATAAACAAAAGTAGTTTCTATCAACTGGATTTAAATGTAAAACTATAGGCATAATAATTTAATTTGGAGTTAATTGTTAGTTAATTTAATTCATCGCTATGATTTTTCTTCAGACTGTTTAATTATAATGTTTTCGCTTTTCCTAGTTCTTAACAACCCAACAAACCAGTGAAATTGTTACAATTTTGCTTGTTACATAAGCAATATTATTTCGCATTTTGTTATAACGTGTTTAAGACTGTTTTGACTACAATGTCAGCTGACTTTGCTGCTCTCTGATTGGTTATTTCATGGGGATCCCCATAGAAAATTGCTCGGCGAGCAATCCGTCCCCATGGGAATTTTCATGGGGATCCCCACAAAAATCCCCATAGAAATCCCCATGGGGCGTCCCCATGGGGATAGATGGGGTCCCCATGGGGATCCCCATGGGGAAATCCCCTGGGGAATCCCCACAAAAATCCCCATCGTGTGAAATCGGCTTAACACATTACTTCTACATGCTGTTCATTTGAACTTTGATTGACTTAGGAGTATACAGCTTAAAAATAAGAAAGCAAGGACTCAACTTTCGAAGTTTTCTACTCCTCTAAAATTTACTATTTTCTTTAAAAATGTTGCTTCAATCTTGCGTGCTGTGCTGACAACGCCACCTTCTATTTACATTTTTTAAGAAGATATACTCAATTTCCGATTACATCCCATCGGGGCTCTTATCTTTTCTATGAGGTATCTATCTATTCAAATATGTAAGCTAGTTAAAGTTTTCATTCGGCGCTGTATCGTTCACGTCTGAACGAAAGTGTCCGCCTTTCTTCAATTACAATTGGAATTTTAGAACAGAAAATTTTAAAAATTCGTTAAGATTAATTTAGAGACACATTCACAACGGCATTTTGTAATACACACAAAATTACTTTAAACAAAATTTGAAAAATCAGAAGAATGAAAACAAAAGATTACGAAATTCCAGAATAAAGGAAGCAGAAATTTTTCCTCACAACAAAAGAACACATGTTCCTAATTTTTCAAGTATGTTTAACATTTAATTTTGATCTTGTCACTAATTCTCTTAATTTCTCTTAATTCTATGCCTCGGCTTCAGCGAAAGCTGAAACGTGCCTCGATCGCCTGAAAAGGGGAAGCGGGGAGTTTGTGTCACCTTCAGTGGAAGCTGAAGCTGTGATGTTTCCAGTTTAGGCTCTTGGAGTTTCAGCTTCAGTTTCAGTTCCAATAATTGTACCTTCATTTCACTTTTAGTTTGAAACTCATAATTATTATCAGTCTCATCCTACATATTTCGCTTGCAGGTCTACATTTGTTTAGTTTCAGTTCAAGCTAGATTTTTAGTTTCAATTTCAGTCACTAGTTTGAAAAAGACAATATGAAGGCAACTCTGAATGGCAACCACAAGATCCTTTAAATTTGCAAAATTTAAACTCCTGCAAAAAATTAGTTCAAGTCCAATTTTTAAGCGTGGAACCGGCCGGTTCTAAATCCTACCGGTTCCGGTTCCGGATCTAAAATCCTTCCGGTTCGGTTCCGGTTCCGGTTCCGGTTCCAACCGGTTCCAGTGGAACCGGTCCCAACTCTAGATAAAATAATCTGCAATACTGGCTATGCATAAAATGATAATAATCTGATGCTGTTGGTTATAACTTTGGTAAACGTTGTTGGAGTAAAAATTTTCACCCGTGCAAGTTTGATGTCTTTTCCAGTTTACCCCCTCCCCCAGTAGTCACAGGTCGCAAGACTTGATCGACTGATTTGGATTGCGTATATATGTTATTCAACATGCAAATTTTAATTTTTTTCCACTAGTTCCACTATGCTGATCATTTTTCCTTCTTGGACCAACCTCCAATAGTTAATTAGCAGCTATAATTTAAGCAAATTATCGCATTATATACGTTATATCAAAATAATTGCAAGAGCTATTCATTGCAATTAAAAATAATGAAACTATGGAAATAAAGGGCCATTTCTGTGAAAAATTAGCGTAGGTGACATTTTAGCATAGGTGACAAAATCATATACGACACCAGCACAAAGCTTGTAAAAAGTAAAACTGCACGGTTCCCAGCAACCCTTTTGCGTACAGCTCATGCTTGTTTGCCTTGATATTGATTAGCTAATCGTTGATCATTGGCACAAGCTTTTGGATGCTTTCTTAGGTGTTTTCTGCGCTGATAGAGAGTATTTTCAGTTTTTGGTCTTTCATTAGGTTTTGCTGTGAGCACCATGCACTGTGCTGTAGTGTTGTTGCCCGGCCGGCTGCTTCTGACCCGGCCGGCATAGTTACCTTTCTGGCATAGTGGGCCGGCCGGCCGGGTTTTCCTAGGCCGGCCAACAACTCTACTGTGCTGTCCAATTGAGTCACATCGAAAATATTTATACTCACACTGGGTTAAAACACTGACCATTAGGCTGTCATTTTGTTACTATTGCTTACGTGAATAAGATCAACTTCTGAGCCATAGTATGTCCAGGATCCAAACTTCATTTCGCAGTACTGTTCATCAAACGGAAACCATTCTATCTCAATCTGACACATAGAATTATAGATTACTGGAGGTTCCCATATGACCTTTCCGGTATAGTAGACATGTGCCTTTGTCATTGTAGTTACCTGAGGACTGCCGTCGGCACTAGAATCCAATTAACAGTAAAAACAGGCATGTACTGTTTTAAAAGAGCAGAAAAAGTAATGCATCTTGGTAATGAAACAGGTCGCCATATAATTGCTCCTTTTGTAAAATGCAGAATTCCGTTTACGCGCAGTTGTTTGTTACACATTAAGAAATAAGGGGGCATTAAGGGAGCATAAGGGAGAATAAGAAACAATTATGTGAGGTGTTCATGTTACTAAAGTCAATTACGTCAATTATATTTTTAAAACTTCAGTGGAAATTATGGCAACATTTAGTTGTGCTGCATTCAGTTAAAAATGAGTTTTAACTTAAAAATTTAGTTTGCTTGTAAACGCTATCACAACTCTGAAGCAATGCAAACTTGTAAAATTAAAATTTTACATCGTTGAAATTTTGAAGAGTCAAATGCAGGGTTTATGGTTTTCGGACCTTGCGTCCCGCTAAATTTCAGTTGCGACCCGTTAAAAAATTTTGCGTCCAGAAAAATTGTTTTAGCGTGTTTTTGTGCAAAATTGTTTTATTTTTTTAAATTTCGATAATTTCTTTAGTGTAACATAAATTAATTGTATGCGACAATTAGAAAGTTGATCCTGCTTAACAGCAATGTACTACTGCAGGATGGATCTCGCCATAGGTGCGTCCAGTATACACTACGGGGGGCCTGGGGGGCGGAGCCCCCCAGAAGTTGAAGAAATTTTTCTCATTACTGAAAAATCCGTCATGGAAATGTTTAAAAAGATTAATTTGGCATCTATTGCATCTTAAGCCCATATCGTGACTAATTTTCGACACTTGTTGTGCATTCCGATGTTCATACCTGAACGGGAGGTCAAATTTCACTGACCCTTGTGGAAGCAAATTTGGGTACCCCTTGTGAGAGCGATTTTTCTTAGGGGTACTTTTGAAAGCGATTGTTAAGCTATTTTAGCCTATTTTTAGCAAGAAACAGCAATTTTTAAGCTAAAACACGTATTCTGGACGTTTTTTAGCTAAAAATAGTAATTTTAAGTGAAAAATTCCGGCGAAGCCGGAAAATTTTTGGAAATTTTAGTCGTAAAACCTATTTTTTGGGCAATTTTCTAACCCCTTGTGGCCAATTGTCTTACCCCTTGTGGGAGCAATTTCGCGACCCCTTGTGAGCGACTTCGCCGAGGGGGGGGAAATCCCCCCCTTCCCCCCCCCTTGTCCACCTGTGCCGATGTTTATTGTTAAACTAATCACGTAGGTATAAAAATTAACGAAATAGTTATTAAATTAATATCATTGAGAAGAAAGAATATTAAACATAAATTCTGTTTCGAAAACCCTGAGCACTACTGATCCCTGACAAGATTATTGCAAAGAAGCATGGGGGTCTGTGGGGTGGAGTCCCCCAGAAGTTGGAGAATTTTTTGCAATATATGAGAAATGCGTTTTCAGTACTCCTACTACAAAAGTTTGGAATAGAGTGCCTGACAGCATCAAACGCAGTGAAAGCATTAATGCCCATGCAAGATATATCTAACAAAATATATTGAATAAAATATATTGAATATTTTGTGACCGTTTCGTCGTTGTATGAAAACGAGCACGAAGTGCTCATATACTGTACGACATTAAAACTTAGTATTATTATTATTATTGTTATTATTATTATTATTATTATTAGTAGTAGTAGTAGTAGTAATAGTAGTAGTAGTAGTAGTAGTAGTAGTAGTAGTAGTAGTAGTAGTAGTAGTAGTAGTAGTAGTAGTAGTAGTAGTAGTAGTATTAAAGCTAAATTTATCGTAAATCTTTAGTAAACAGCTTTTTTGTAGTTGAAAATTTTAGAAAAAAACATTAAATGATCCCAAAACTTCAGATATTCGTCTGCGGCTACAAATGTTATTAATTCTGGGGTTTAATCAGTTATATGTGGGCACAGGTGAATATATAACAACTTAACAAGTACTGACACGAGTGACACATGCCAAAGCCGATTCGCATTCGATGCCATAGTCGAAAACACCAGGGGGTCTGGGGGGCGGAGCCCTCCAAAACAGAGAAAATTTTTGGAAAATACGGAAAAAGTGCTACTGGAAACATTTAAAGTTTTCACTCTTACAAAAGTGAATCTTCTCCCGAAATAATGTTGCGTCTAGCTTGCGTCCCGTTAAAATTTCGTTGCGTCCAGATAAGAAACTTTGCGTCCAGACGCACTTCTGGACGCAAAAACTCTGGTTAAACGTTATTTTATATTTTCAGCAGGTAGCACGCGTATAAGCTTATTTGGCAAATTAAATTATAACGTATTTTTAAATGTTTTGATAATTTTTTATATTTTCTATAACTTGCCCACTTTCTATAACTATAACGATTCGCTCCCATTTGCGCACAAGTCCCATTTGCCCGCAGTGATTCCCGATTGTGCGCACCTTACTAAAAATTCTGATTGTCCCATTTGCTCGCAGTACATATACAGTAATTACGGATAGAATGGTCAATTGGCATAACCGTTGAAAAGAATTTTGTAGCTATGAAAATAAATTAATGTTGTTCACAAAAACGCTGTTAGTTATTGTTATTGTATTGTATTGGTAACGCGTGTTTTCGTACTTTAATAACAAACTGAAAGTAGTTTTGCGCGCAGCAAGGATGTGCGCACAAACAGGACTCCTTACGACAGATTTAAACAATGCCCATTAAAAGTGTTAACCCCAAAATTTGAGGATTTAGTTAACTCCGGCGTTCGGCCAGCCCAGTTTAGGGCTGGTTTACGCTAACCCGGGATTAAGGGGGGTCCATTTTTGGGCCATTTTTTCGACTTTCTCCGATCTCGCGGATTTTCACATATTTTATTGTCCAAATGGTATATTTTAACGAGCTTTTTAAATCGTAACTCTAACGGTTGTCGAGTAATTTCACGATTTTAGCATCACGTTAAATTTTAATCCTTCAAAAATTAATTAAAAAATTTTGAAGGCCTAAATTAAAATTCTAATTCCAAGATATCGCAGTTTAACATTTCAGCGTTATTTTAATGTATAATTTGTCCAGATTCATCAACGTTTGTTGGGAGATTTTTTTGGCGCACGCGAAAAATGACAACTTTTTGAATTTCCTATGTTTAACACATGAAATCTCAACTTTGAGGTGAAATTACTCGACAACCGTTAGAGCTACGACTTTAATTTTAAAAACTCGTTAAAATATACCATTTGGACAATAAAATATGTGAAAATCCGCGAGATCGGAGAAAGTCGATAAAATGGCCAAAAATGGACCCCCTTAAGGTGCTGGTTCGGGTATTTGCAGCAAATTTTGAAAGACTGTAATTTGCTCAATTTTTAGAGTTCAACAATAATTTTTATATCATTTTAAAGCTTAGAATGTGCTTGTTACAACTAGATACAGTATAGCTGTCTCATTTCAACTCTTCGGCTAGAACAACATGATATTTGAACAACGACTTGCAATAACATGAAAACAATTTTTGAACATGGATTTCTCGAAGTGTGGGAAAGCTAACGAAAAGCGACCAGTTCAGACTTCAAAAGAAACGTCTTCCCGAGGGCTATTTTTTCTGAAATTGTTTAACGAGTAAAGAAGCTCAAGATTTCGAGAAGAACGTAAATTTTGTCCGAGTTTCGTCAAAATTTTCAAGTTTGGACGCTTATTTCTCTCGAACTGAACGTCAAAATGCAAAACCATAAAAATAGCCCTCGGCAATTGTCTCAAAAATACGTGTGTAAAGCCGTTTTTTAATTGATTGCATGAGTTGAGAAAAATCCGTGTTCAAAACAATCTAGTTGCGATTTTCAAAATTTCACATTTCAATTCAATTCAATTCAAAAATTCAATCAGCGAAGCTGTAAGACCTACCCATCTTGCTGTACAGTTTTTGTGACCTAGACATCCGGTTACCGGACATAGACCGGATGTGCTCGGATTTTCAGAGATGTCTTGGGCCAAGGACCAATGTGTTAGAGTATGAATGAATTAGCATTGTCTTTCCGAATCTGAAGCGTTTTTATCGATTTGGCATCCGGTAACCGGATATAGACCGGATATGATAGTTTTACCGGATTCTCCTCCTCCTGAGGTTTCTAGAAATATATACTGTATACAGGCTAACTTCAAAGGTTAACTCAGGACAAGCGCTCACAGTTCGGTTCCAAGAATTTTTGGTCAGACTTTAGTCACGATTTTCAAAATGTCACATTTTCGCTGCTGTGCGTCGGCAGAGATACCGCAGGGAGCTCTCCTTTGGGCGTAAGATGTCCTTTAGGACCACAAATATGGACAATACTTGACCAAGGGACCAGCGGTATTGAAGCTGTCGAAATCTTGCAATATGTGATTTTTCGAAAAATGGCTGGTTTTGGACCTCGAAAATCAATTTTCACTGATATCTCTTAAACCCTAAGGAATCGAGGAAAACTCTCAAGAGCAAAGTTGTAGGTCTTGGTGAGAGGATTCACATGACTATAAGTTCATCCATGTAGGGTGGTCACAGTGCAAGTTATGGCGGAATAAAACTAATTTCTCCAAAACTCAAATTTTCAAGCCGCGACTTTTATAACATGTTTTATAGGGTAAATAATGTAATTGTAGCAAATTTGAATAAATTTCAACAACAATTGCGCTTTTAAAGCCCAAAAGTACACGAACCCGAACCAGCACCTTAAGCGGAGTTAAGGGGGGGTGGTCCATTTTTTGGTCATTTTTCCGGCTTTCTCCGATTTCGCTAATTTTTTATATATTTTATTGTCCAAACAGTATATTTTAACGAGTTTTTAAAATTAAAGTTGCAAGTCTTACGGCTATTGTGTAATTTCTCCTCAAAGTTGAGATTTCATTTGTTAAACTGCTTCAAATGAGCTAAACTGGGTAAACCCGTTTCCAAGCATATCGGCTGAAAGTGAGCACAACGTTTTATATTTATCAATAACAAAAACCGACACAAACCGAAGACCAAAGCCCTAGAAACGTAGTCACAAATTAGTCCAATTAGGGCGTAATCACTGTAATCAGGTGTAGATTAGGTCTTGCTTGGCGAACGCTGACCTCGCAACATTTTGTAATAAATTTTAAACTGTTATTGTTGAAGAAGGAATATATATATATACATATATATATATATATATAAATATATATATATATATATATATATATATATATATATATATATATATATATATATGTGTGTGTGTGTGTGTGTGTGTGCGTGTGTTTACTAGTGCTAGTAACAGGTAATATTTGCGGAGATGTTTCAGAATTGGTCATACTGTTAATCCAACAGCTGAACTATATAAAGATTTTGAAAAACCCTTCTTGAGTACAAACATTTGTGCTTTGACATCCTGCCAAAAATGGTTTTATCAGATATATTGTCGCCCGCCCTGAACTCTTTTTACCTTGATAATGTTAGCCTAACTTTTGGCGAAAAAGTAGCTCTCTCCGACAATGCCATTTTAACCCGTTCGTAATTCACTTCCTAACCCCGTAGTGAAACAAGGGTTAACCAAACATGGGTTAAACAAAGTATTGTCAGGACGTAGTTTCGGTTAATAATCAACTTTTAACCTAAGTTAGTGAACTAACTCGGCAAACGGACTTTGATAGGACCGGACACCGGCCCCATATATTAAAAATCTGTAGGGTTAAGTTCATATATGAAATCAGGAAAGAAGTTCAATTTTTGTCCACGAATTTTCAAACACTATGTTCTTTCGCGAAAGGAAGATACTTGTTATAAAGCAGTATATCTGGTAGCCAGATTAACTCAGCTGGTATGTGCATAACTCCGATCCCGCCATAATCCATTGGATCCCATCTCAACTTATAATCGTGCCAAACATGAATCAACCAACCGTTCAAAGTAACCACTTGATTCTTTTCATGCTGAAGCATAAATGACACAGAGACAGAGTCGTGGCGATAAAGATTCAACAATAAATAACCAAATTAACGGGGATTTAGGAGGGTGACTTTGGTCCAAAATTGACAGTAACGGAGTTCGCTCATTTTTATATACCAGAGTTGGTCGCGGGCCGCGGGTACCCGCGGGTACCCGCGGGGCGGGGCGGGTATCACCAAATTTCAATACCCGCACTACCCGCGCGGGTATCTGTGCGGGCCTAACTTACAAATTTTAACTATTTTTGTCTAAAACTAAGTAAAATTTACTAGTTAAACAGAACATACTGCATTTGTATTTTCACCTCTCATTTAGTTTTGAAAGTTTTCTGAACTGTAATAGTGGGTCTGCGCTACTTTGCTGAAAGGAGCGGACCAGTCATCTCGACACGACTCATATATACTTTCAGCGATGTCAAACCCGATAAAACTTAAATGTTTGCGTAACTATATTCTGTAAGATTTTCAGTCTTCTTATCCGTCACAGTTCCTGAGTCTACAATGTTTATAGACGTTTGCTTAATAAACCTAGAATTGTATTAATTTAGTTAATTTAGTAATAGGCACAAAACTGCTTTTAAAAAGGAGCGGAAACCTAATTTTAGGAATACTAGGAGCAAAAACTGAGTTCTAACAAGAACAGGAACGGAGACCTATTTTTACGAACCGGAATGAAATTCATTTTCAGGAGCAGGACCGAAAACAGATGTTTGTTTGCAGCAACCACAATTCCAGTTTAATTTCAGTAACAGGAACGAGAGTCTAATTTCAAACAGGGGTCTATTTTACACCCATAATTTCCACCTTAAAGCATATTTGAGCTTGCGGGTGGTCGGTCAATGTATAAAAATCTTATTTGCTAGACTAAATCCGCATATTAAGAAAAGTCATAGTGACATTACTGTGGTGACTATGTAGAAACCGGGAAAACAAAGGTCCCAAAAACGATATGGCGATTCCAGTGGTTGGAGACCCAGCGATTCCGACCTCAGGCCACTTGGTAAAGTGATCGTACATAACCAAGAGATAAGATTTATGTTTAGGTCCATCATTTTCTACTGTTAGCATAAAACTCATATGTTTTTCACAAAACATAGTCACCACACTTACATACAATGTAATATCAAAGCAGGTCATGTGGAGACCTTGCGATCCTTGCGATCTTTTTAATTTCATGTTTCGGTTCCTGGAGTTTATCCAATTTCGTTCCTATTCTTGTTACTGAAATCATATTCCTTCCGTTGCTATTCCTATTTCTGTTCCTGTTAAAGGTTTTTGATGTCACCTTAAACTGTCAAGCTTTTTCGAAAGTCATCAAGAAATTAAAATGATGATGTTTATTTTTCATTTATTTGTTTTAATTTTCAAAAAATCGGATGCACTATATATATGCTTGTAACGCATTTTTACGATTATTTCAGTGTATATTTCGCACTAAGAAAGTTAACGATAAAACAGACATACCTAAAAAACGAAAATTGCCGTTATAATTTAGTTTTCCACAAACGCGGGGCGAAAAAATTTTTACGGGTATCTTGAGGGTATCACTTGTCTGCGGGCCGCGGGCCGCGGGGCGGGGCGGGTACCCTTCTGCGGGCCGCGGGCCGGGGCGGGTAGCAAAAATCCGGCCCGCGACCAACTCTGTTATATACCAATATATCATATACCGGAGTTCGCAATATACGTTGTATATGTCCCATATATGTCGTAGTAATTTCTGTATTCAGTAAACACATACTGTATACCGTATGCCCGTACATGTGGTGTGGATCTTTTCAGGAAACCGCCTCAGGCTCAGATTCTGCAAAACTTGACCAAATGAGCTGAAATTTGGTATGAGTATGTTTTCGACCACGCTGACTTCAAATATATATTTCAAAATATTTTGATTCCCCGAAATTCGAGTTTTTTTCGATTCGTAAGGGGCCAAGGGAAGCCGAAAAATGTTTTATCTTCGATTTTGTTGTAGGGGCTTAAGGGTTTGCAGAACACGTATCTGAAGTTCGTTCTCCGGTTCAGCTTTTCGTTAGCTCAGTATAAGCTAATGTTTTAAGTTAGCAATGTAAGCTTATACTGATCCGTATAAGCCTATCTAACACACTTCTTCCGAGAATATTACAAGTATCCGAGCCATCTACATGAATGTATGCGTCATACGCAAAACCACTATTTTAGAAAAATTCTAACTGCGTCAAAAATACAATTGTTATGACTGTATGAAAAAAGTGAATAATATATAAATTGAAAACAGTAAAATTTTATGCAAAAAATTCCAACTTCAGTTTATTAGCTATTCTTGTTTTTATTTATGCTGGGTTTTCCCTTTTGGGAAATTTTACGCACCACGTCAAGAATTTGAAGAAGCTTCAGTTTGAATTGAATCTGCATAGAAACACTACTGTTCCAAACTGGTCTGGCCAATCGATTATAATGGCTGAGTTTGTCTTCGAAAAGTCTTCCCGCGTCATTCGTTCCGTTGGAAACATGTAGTCCTGAAATAACATAATAAGAACAGTTGAAAATATTCCTCCGTATCTATTTCTAAACTAAACATGCTCCCTCATCTTAAGGTGCTGGTTCGGGATCGTGTATTTATCGGCGTTAAAAGCGCAATTATAGTTTAAATTCATTCAAATTTGCTACAATTACTTCATTTAGCCATGAAAACATTTTAGAAAAGTCGCAGCGTGAAAATTAAAGTTTTCGAAAAATTAGCTTTAATCCATCATAACTTGCACTATGGCAAACCTACACGGACAAACTTATAGTCATTGAAATCCTTTCACCAAGACGTACAACCTTGCTCCTAATAGGTAGTATTCTTTGATATCGGATTAAAACGGTATTAGAAAATACCAACCTGACAGAAATGTAACCATAACAAGGGCTTTCATTGAGTGTTTTCGTTTCGTAAAGCGTTTCCAGTTCAGGGAAAAAAGCAGAAAGACCAAATTTCTACAAACCTGGAAACAATTAAAAATTCACGCATATCCCAAGATAAACGGTTTAGATTAGCTTCGTTTGAAGAAACGTCTTAAATTTCTGAAAGAACCATCAATGTGAGTGCACGGATAGAACTTACTGAGGAACGCCATTAAAGTATAAGTAAACACAATTCGGTTGCATACTAGTAATTTCCGCTTAAGGTGCTGGTGTCATTTTGAGCCTATTGGATCCTGCAGGTTCCAATTCTTCATGAAAAACTCAAAACTTTCCAAAAAATATTATTTTTGTGGTATTTATTTAACATTTTCGGACTAGTGTTTGAGAACGGCGAGTCAATGCAATTATTTTGTTGTGAACATACATTTCTCAAAACTGCCGAATAGATATATATGTATGTGCAATTTTATGCAGGATAAAAGTTTTTGAATAAAAATAAAAACAAGGTGGCTCCTAAAAAAGCCAGGGCTGAGCCAAAAAGTTAAAAGCCGATCGGATAGCCGGAAACCAGGTAAATTGTAAAATGCTGTATATTTTGTGCCGGAAATGGTTTAAAACCTTCCCCGAATTTCAATTTTTAACATTTTGGGCCGGAAATGGTACAACAGCCCTGCCCTTTTTTCCATTTTTACATTTTGTGCCAAAAGTAGTATAAAACCCTGCCCGAATTTCTTTTTTAACATTTTGGACCTGAAATCTTATGAAACCCGCCCAAATATCAATTCAATTATAATTTTGCATAGTAGATAACGCGGCTCGTTGAGCCCAGAATAACATTACATATGCCAACAGCATACTTTCCCTAAGGATGGGGGTCCCCGAGTATCAAATCTCATAGTCACAAATTCCGCACATTTTCAGTAGTACAATAGTATACCCCAATATGTGTAATGAAGCGATTAAGATTTAATTTCGTTCCACTGAGATTCCAAATAGTTGTAGTCTAACAATACTGGGTCTGGATAACAACCACTTCAGGCAAGTTTGCTAGGATTCGTAAAGTTAGACACTGGATCCTCAAAGGGTGATGTGTACAACTTCTTAGCTAATTACTGCCTAACTAATCCTTAACTATGAGTGTAGCGTCTTTACAAGCCTAAAGTCATACTATGTTTTTACTTAAAAAGGATTAAAAAAGTAATGAGTTCTGTACGAGTAATTGGGAGATGCGATTGAGTTAGTTGGCAGTTAAATCAATACCTGGCATGTTTGCTAGTCAATTTTGGAACTTTGTGACATGGCTATTCAAGACTATGTGCGTTGCTTAATCCCCCGTTGCTTAATCTGAGGTGAATCCGTTTCCCCACTGAACCGTTGCAGTTTGGTGCATCGGCCGGGAATCGAACCCGGGCCTCCCGCGTGGCAGGCGAGAATTCTACCACTGAACCGCCGACCAGTACAATTCAAGCAAACCTCGCGAAACAAGTCTTCGAGGTTGGTGATGCTGTGCGCGTTCGCAACTTCCAGCGCCGTAAATTTCAGCCTCGGCGGAGTCATACTTTCGTTGTTGGTAGGCAGACGTCTCCTGTGAATTATGAAGTAGTCGTCAGTGATAGCGGTGAGAAGAGGATTGTCCATGTGAATAATCTCAGAGCAGCAACCTAGTTAGACATCTGGTAGCATTTCCTCTGTCGTCTTTGGTACCAACACTTCTTTTTCGTTCTTTCCTTTTCTTCTTGCTCCAGTTCTCACACTAGGTAGGTTTGTGTATAGTTAAGGAGGTTGTTTGTTGCTTGCGCGTTTCCAACTGTCTGGACGGTGCTTAGAAATTGGTGGAAGTTTCCGCTGAGGCGTTCTGGCTTCACCAAAGGCGTTGACTAACTTCCACTGGTCTCTGGCACATGGTCTTTAGCTGCATAAGTTGTGCACATGAAATTATACACCTGTTAGCTTCGATGCTGGTTGCAGCCAAGGTTTTGTTTCGGGGTACTCTGGCCCCAGTGCTGCCCTTTATATGAACGAACACCATCGATGTGACCTGTAGCTTTTGCAGTAAATTCGATAAGTGGTTTTCAAGATTTTTGGTAGCCCCTCCCGTAATTTTTGCCAATTAGTCGGGCACGACCTGATTATTTTATCAAACATTATTTTTATTGTTGTTACTCCATTTATTCCTATTTTGCATTGTTGTTTTATATTTTGTGTTCTTCTGTTCGGGGGGAGGAAGTGTAGCGTGTTTTCAAGCCAAAAGTCATACTATGTTTTACTTAAAAAAGGATTTTAAAAAGTAATGAGTTCTGTACGAGTAATTGGGAGATGCGATTGAGTTAGTTGGCAGTTAAATCAATACCTGGCATGTTTGCTAGTCAATTTTGGAACTTTGTGACATGGCTATTAAAGACTATGTGCGTTGCTTAATCCCCCATTACTTAATCTGAGGCGATTCCGTTTCCCCACTGCACCGTTGCAATGAGCATAATTACAGCTACAAATCTAACAAGACCTGTTTCTAATTACGACTAATATTTTAAATTCTTGGCTACTATTTTAAATGCATATTTTAGTAGTGCTAACTGCTGATTTTGAAGAATTTTGTGAATATTTTGGTGCAGGCTTTAGTATTCTAAAACCTGACCTTTAGCGCAGAACTTTGAGAAGTTTGTACTATTTTGAGGAAGTATTATTTGCGAATTAGAAAGCCACGTGAGTGAGTAATGATTGCTAAGCAATCATTTCCAAACAAGCCGGTCATTCCCTTAAATTTAATTATTTATTATAAACGATTGAATATTTTTAGAAGTCGACTTTAAAATTCATTTTTAGTTTTTGAATGCCTTGTAATTTTAATACCCATTTTAATAATTTTGATTTAATTTGGTTGGGGTCCCCACTTAATAATCCCGATTTCTACATTAAAAGGGGCTTATTAAAAATGGTAACATTTTTAAAAGGGGCTTATTAAAAATGGTAAAAATGTTGGTCGTGGCTTGACCAAAAAAAGCAACAAAAGCGAATAATAAAATAAATGAGATAATAAAGGGTGGAGGTCAGCAAACCTCAATAATAAGAGAGTTCCGGCTTTAAAAACAAAAGAAACAAAAGTCGGGGCAATTCTCAAGACCTCCATCGCACAGGAGGAGTTTGCATGAGCTTATATTTTATACCCTTTTATTTGAATAATAAAATAATAACAATAATAATAATGAAAAAATAAAACGAAATAAAAGTAGCTCGAAAGCCCACGCATGCTATGGAAATAAAAAGTTGGCCTTAGGCCCAAATTGCTGATAAAACTGGGGCTCTGCGGCCCAGAAGTGCATACAAAAATGGCCCATAGCCTTTATATAATATAAAAATATGACGCTAAGGTCCCAAAAAATGTGGCCAAAATGGCCAAAAATACCAGAATTTGGCCGGGTATAACAAACCCATCTGGCCTCTGAAAACAAGGTAGTGTTCGTGCTAAAAACCTCAATTTCTTTTTCTCTGACCAGTGTGGGTCAGAGAAAAAGTCCCTAAAGCGTCCTAACCAGTGAAAGTGCGTTTGAATTCCCCATGCCATGACAATGGCACTGGAGACGCACCGCAAGGAGGGGGGTGGAAAGCAACCGCTTTCGGTTGCACTCAAACAAACACTGACTGAAACAAAAAATTTTGGGACAGAGCTGACAGTTTTGCTGACTGCTCGGTGACAGGTAATTAGCGAGGTCGGAGCGGAATTTCTCTTTTATTTTTAAGCTTCTAGAAGCTTGCCACCTTTTTGCACGGGACTAGCAGCGGCTGGTTGAGCCAGCTGGCCGTTTGGGGTGGAAATTAATGAGATTTAGAAAATATTACCCCCAACTGACCCGTTTTTGATAAATTTCGGGTGCTGAAACTCGACGCAACTTTGCGAAATTTTCTTTAACCGGTAAACGCAACCAAAGGGACAGCTTTGTAAAATTTCGCAACTTTCTCGAATTATAACAGAAATTACATAATTTTCTATATATTAAAAATTACTTCATATGCTACGTACCTATCTACATATATCTAGCTATTTTTATTATATCTTTATTATTAATAAAGGAGGTCAGCCCCTTCAATTTTTATGATTTGGGCTGATATGTGTATTTTCCTTCTTTCTTATTTGTTGGCCTTGTCCTCGGCCAAGAGTTCAAGTGAGGACAACTGTTAGGCCCTGAATGAAGGAAAGACTAGTAGGTAGGACGAAGAGAACAACAACAGCTGACCGGTGTGTAGTCTGGGAGGTAGACAACCTCCCTGATAATAAAAAGGAGAAGGTTTGACTTAAGTCAAACCCAAAAAGAAACCAATTTTAGAATACTCCTTTTTGGAGTGATAAGATTACGAAACAAAAAATAATCTTATGAAAACATTTTCGTTCATAACTTTCTTATTTTTGGGAGCTAGAACGTCGGGTTTGGATTTTTGGAACTAGCGTTAAATTCACTTTAGATAAGCCCAAGTCATGTTACTGATCAAAATTACGAAAATTAAATAATTACTACCTAATTAATACTAATTATCACTAATCAACCCTATTCAACTACATACCTTGCTATTTAAGGCCTAAAATTGAACCATCTTCCAATAATTATCATTTTTAACGTAATTCTTCATTTATGGACAATTTCCCAATAATTTTGACTTGCAAGGCTTTGTATCTTCCGATTAGTAACATTCTGATGCTTCAAATTCAGCCAGTGGTAGAGGTGCAAGATGATGCGAAAGGTCACATTTGAGTTAAATTATGAATGACAACTAATTATTCCTATCTGGGATTAACTAAAGTCTGACCAAAAAATGTGGAAAGCGAAATTGTTTTCTTTATACCTCAAAAACGCTTCAAGATAGCTACCACAAAGTACATATTTTCTGAACCGGACTGATGAGATTTTTCTTTCGTGAAAAAAATTTTTTGAAATTTCCCGTGCGATTTCAAAGGGCGCCGCTTTTATATGTACAGAAGGATTAGGTGTACATGGTACAACCACGATTTTTCACGAAAATTGTCACCTTGTATGAAAGTGTACACACTAGAGATGAGATCAGGGCCGAATTTTCAGGCCCGGCCCGGCCCGGCTGGTATTCCAAATTTTAGGTCTGCCCGGCCCGGCCCGGCCCTGTGTCAAAAATTTCGAGGCCCTGGCCCGGCCCGGCCCTGAGTGCCGTTTAGGTCTGCGGCCCGGCCCGGCCCTAAGCCCTGATTTTTAAAAAACTTCAACCTATGGCGTTTTGAGACGTGTACAATCATGTGTTCAACCTCACTATCTCATTTTCGGGACCCAAAGTGCATGTTCTCTCAAATCAGTTATGCATAACGAATATTTCGAAATTCCACCTTACTAAAATTAAGTCAGAGGATAATAAATCGGAGGACTAAATTAGCCCTGATGGTCGAATTACCGAAGTGGTTTAATGTTTAGTGAGTTTAAAATAAATACATAGTAGGTTGAATTTTTGTTACTCAAAAGCAGACATAAACAAAACACAAACAGGCACTAATTATCAACTCAAATTTCGAAAAATCGTAACCAACTCAAGCCATATTTGGCACATGCAGTCTTATTTGGTGCAAAGAAAACAGAAATTTGAAGTCAGGAAGGCAAAAGACAATTATTAGAGTTGGAAAGTGTACACACGTGCAATAGATTAATATGTAAAAAACGTCAGGGCTTGGCAGGGCCGGACAGGGCCGGGCCGGGCCCGGCTCCGTTGGGGCTGCGCGGCCCGGCCCGGCCCTTACTAATATTTTCTCCAGGGCCCGGCTGGTTTGACTGGACATCAGGGTGTGCGCGGCCCGGCCCGGCCCGTCGGGCCGGGCCGGGCGAGGCCGAGCCCGGGCTTTCTCGGCCCTGATCTCATCTCTAGTACACCTCCAAAATTTCAACTTTTTTGGCTGAAAATTGCGTAGAGTTATTCGAATTTTTTTGATTTTCAAAATCCCTTGATCTTTGCCGCTTTTTCGACTTTGACTGGTTATTACTCGCGACTCGCTCAACGGAAAAATTTTTCAAATTAGATTTTCAAAACCGACCCTAGGCGTCCGCTTTCACCTCAATATATGTGGTATTTCAAATTTTGAAAGTAGATTTTTCGAAAAATACCACTTTTTGATTTAAAATTTCGACATAGTGAGTCCAGCAAAAGTGAGTACAAATAGCATAATCATAAAGTCCAATCTAAGCTGAATCCAACGATATAAAGTTTTTGTGGCTCACGACTTACATTGCGTCAGCAATGAATTTTTAAATAATTTCTACTTTTTCAGCTTTCGGTTTTTGGCTCCCTTTGATGTTGCCGCCTTGATTTGCCTGAACCAGTGTAAACTAGCAAAAACCAGCTGAAAAAGGAAATTGTTTAAAAAGAAGTATTTTGAGACTTTGTGTAAGTCGTACTGTATTCCAGTTCAGCGTGCGCTTTTATGATTATATTCTGCATTTTTTTTTTTGGTTTTTCGCTATGTCGAAATTTACTGGGTTCAAAGTGGTATTTTTCGAAAAATTTCTTTTCCAAATTTAGAAATCTCCCCTCGAAGAGCACAATCGGACGCCTAGGCAGGTGGCTGAATAAAAAATCAAAAATTTTTCCGTTGAAGCAGTGACCAGTCAAAGCGGCAAGATGAAGAGTTTTGAATCAATGGATAACTCCACAACAATTTTCAAACCAAAAAAGCTGAAATTTGGTGGGGAGGACTTTCGGACAAGGGGGAAAATTTTTCCTGAAAAAATCGTGGTTGTAGCATTTGCCAATCTATTGTACATATAAAAGCGGCGCCCTTTGAAATCGCACGGGAAATTTCAAAAAACATTTTCACGAAAGATCTCATCAGTCCGGTTCAGAAAATATGTACTTTGGTAGCTATCTTGAAGCGTTTTGAGATATAAGAAAACAATTTCGCTTTCTACATTTTTTAGTCAGACTTTAGTTTAGTACTTCTCGTCTTCGTGGGGAGTGACAACTCCGATTGTAAGGGAAATGGTGACCGGAGTACCGCCTTTAATGCTCCCTAGATTAGTTTTATCAACCTATTATGCATTATTATTATTATTATTAGTCAAACTTATGCTTATTATCTTGACCAAAATTCTCTATTTAATTAAACTTGATCCTTGAGCCCTATTAATGGAATTTAAATTATTTCCGAGTACTCAGCAACTCTAGCTTGGCAATAAAACAAAATAACACAATTATTGCTTGGACATTCTATAATAACCAGATTAGAAAAGAACAATTTACTGATCTTCTTTATATCTCCATTAAGGTTCTTCTCTTTTACGCTTATTGATTTTTTTCGGTTATTTTCGAGTGAATTTCACATCCTATTTTGTTAATTCCATTACATATGTCTCCAAATACACGACAAATGTTCTAGTGTCCAGAGTCACAGTTAAGAGATTTGCAGTTGAAATCTTTACAATTTAATACTTATGCCAGTATGCTGCTGACTTTCTGGCTTTTCTGTTTGTGGCTGGTTGGATCTAAAAGAGTCTATTTAACGTGCGACGGGGGAGCACGGATGTGGACCTCTTTTGGTTCAGAGTCAGAATACCCTGCGCTGAATGCTTGGTTTCCATCCATGGGTTGATTCATTTATTGATAGGCAACCCACAGCAGCTGATTTAGGAGGTGGCGGCGCTCTTCAGTGGCCGATGTTCTAAAAATGGTGTTAGGGCTAACCCGGGTTAAGTCCATATTGAGTTACCCCGAAATTTTTGGGTTAGGGCTAACCCTTTGGGTTAACCCCCTGTATTATAAAGCATTATCGGGTTGGATTAAGCTAACCCGGTTATCCTATGAGTTAATCCAGATGTTAACCCCAATTAGCTCATGCAATGAGCTAACTCAGCTAGCAAGGATTTAACCCGGTTATTTTTGGAGTTAACCCCATTGTTAGTCCCAATCTTCATTTTTGAACCCTTTTCATGAAAGCTAGAAATGATAAATTTGAAGTAAAAATAAAGTTCAGGAAATGTCACCACGAAGAAAAGCAATATGAAATATGTATTCCACTTAATTTTCAAAAATTTCGAAATTAGTTTTTCCTCTAATCTCTTCCGGGTTAACTGCTAACCCTCCTCCCTGAAGAGGGTTGAGATTTGCTGGATTTAACCTCAATTTTAACCCGGGTTTCAAACCCAGGTTTGGTTATAACATTGGGTTAAGGGTTAAACATAAGCCTAACCCTATACCCTATTAGCGACACCCGGGTTTTGCTAACTCCATTTTTATAACATTGGGTTAGGGTTGATAACCCGCTTTCTAACGCGGGTTAGCGATTTAACCGAGTTAAATGTCTTTATAATACCGGCCCCTGAAGGCTATAGATGATTGTTTGTTAACCACCTCATCCGGTAGCAGATTCCACACCCGGGTGACAGCAGGAATGAAGCTCCGTTGATGATGTGTAGTGCGAGATCGTGGAACGGACCGCGCCAAATTGTTGCGGATGGTCCGCGTTCTACCGTCATACGCCGCAGGTATTAGAGCCGAAAGAACCCGGTGTCCTTCCCCATGAATGAGTTGCCAGTAAATGGTCAGGACGCCGACCCATTGGCGATGTTTGAGACTGTCCAGCTTATAGGCGGGGAACAATAGGTTCGCCGATTTCTTGACAGATTCAAGGGCCTGAAAGATATATGGCGGCGCATTCGGGAACAATGGTAAATTATATTCCATCGTAGGCCTGATAAGGGCAACATATACGTGATAGCGGGCTTTCTGCGACAGTTTGTTTTCTTAAATTTTTGAAGACAAATTTTTTACTCTCTCCCCCAACTTTGATTTTTCCGAACCCCACCCCAACCAAAACCGCCGGAACCCACCCACCCTTATTTCTGCTACCCCCACCCCCAACTTTTTCTCACTTCTCACCCCAACGTTGGAAAGCTATAAATTACTCAATATTGAGAGCTGTGAATTGATCGACATATCGAAGTGAAGCTCTACATCGTCTGCGTCGTTTGGTATCATTGAAAATGCTATACCAGTGGTTGCATTGGTGCGCAAACTTACCAAACGTAGCCAA